>DWPA01003775.1:0-13641 GCA_018251375.1 Calpodes ethlius | reverse complement strand
AAAAACTCTAATTATAGATACGCTTTATGAGTGCAATTAGTGCTAATTATGAATAGCAATAGTTCACTACTTGAGAAAGACAGTATTTTTTTTAACCTAAGGAAAGTAGTCTTAGTATTATTATTTTATTCACTACTTCCAGGGGCACTATGTAAAGTATAAAAATAATATGTGAATATACGCTTTTCCCGTTAAACTCAGCGTGTAATCCGATCGTTTTCGTTCAATAGCAGAATCCAAATAAGAATTTAATTAAAAGATATGTATATATATTTCTATATAGGTTTTCCGAAGTGAGGCAAAGGCGACTAATATAAACGAATACTTTTACTATACAAAATAGAAGAATATTATCTTATTGTAATGTGCCATATTTGTACTTGTGCTATATAAATAAACGAATTGAATTTAATTGAATTTAATAGCTTCTGTGAAGGTTGGGTCTCGAAGCGTTTCGTGTATATAAAGCAATAATTGGATTGCAGTCACGATGCCTCATTGCTTCGTAAGCGATGACGGCGCTTAATAAAATCAAACGCACTCATGCTTAAATAATTCACGTACTTCATAGTAAATCCCGCGCGAAGCGCTCATAGCCTGCAGCGGGCGCGATCGGCGGTTAGAAAGGTAACTGCTAATGACGTTGTTATAATTAACGTTAAAGTTAACAATGAATTAATTAACGTGTTAATTTTAAACTTGGCTACATTCTATAGTTGGAAAATTACGCACTAATGACAACTAACTAAGTAAACTCCCGTTTACGTGTCATCTGCGTAGTGTTTTTTTAGCGCGCTAATTAAGGCGTCAGGATGCAGATGTGACAGTGACATTAAATGACAATTGTTTAGTCATGTCAAAGGCTTTTAGGCGGCATACGGACTTATGAGCAACGCGTTTTACTAAGACACTCTTTAATTTGCCTGAAATATATATCGTAATGGATTCTCCTACAGAAATAAGATGTTTTCGCGGTGAAAAGTAGCCTATGGTACTCTTTCTCCTCCCATCTATCTCCACACCAACAATCATACCATACTGCTCCGCGCCGTGACAGAATAACAAACAAACACAATTTCGCATTTACAATATTAGTATGGATAATTTTAGAGAGTCCAATATTATAGAAACATTACACTACATTTGCAGATACATATATCATATAAGCACAAAAAAACTAAACTCATCTATCCTCGTGAACCTGTATCGACTAAAAGGACCAAGGGCAACAGTCCAATAAAAAAAACTTCTATTTTTAACTTTACCGACTCAATACATGAATAAATAAATAAAACAGTATATATAATGTAAGGGTGTCAAAGCGTATCAAAACTTTATTCAGTAACGTAACTAAATAAAGAAAATTAAATATGTACCCCGTGATTTTCTTCCACGAAATGAATCCACAAATGTCACTCAACTCGTATCCGCAGTTTGAACACACACAAAGAAGAAAACTTTCCAAGATATCAGCGTGAAGGATGAACGTACAAGGCGAGGCAATATAAAGTTTTTGAAGGTTCCATCCACTTAAAGTCTTTAAGAGTCGTGTACACGTCGTTAACAAGAGAGTGAAATCTTTACGGAAACGGATGGGATAAAAATTTAATTTGTAACGTATAGCGCGTTAGATTTCATTGGTAATTGCTAGAGGTTTCACGTTTGTATGTAAATAGTCGACTAATGAGACAGCGATCCTTTGTAAGTGGCTATTGCCGTCTATGGTGGCTTTTATGGGGTAAGGGTAGGAGACGAGCTTCATGTATCACCGTCTCTCACTGCCCATGGACATCTGTGATAAATTTCGAATAGGACTATCGGTACCACCGTTAATGTTAGAGATATATAAGTTTATTATGTTCGGTAACTTTGCCTGTTGCAATGTTTGTTTTTTGTAAACTTTGCCAAATAGATTTTACCATATTATTGACGGGTCATTTTAATTGAATTAGTAATAAATCAAATGAATACATTACTTTAAAACTCACTTACCCGGACAATATCGTGCATCAAGCTGACTTTGAACATCCAATCCAGCTTGATGGTATCATTTTCCAGTATATCCTGCAAGGAACCCTTCGGGCAATACTCTGTCAGCAGACAGCAGTGAGGTGGATCCACGCATGCGCCGTAGAATCGCGCCAGGTGATCGTGTTCAAGGTCCTTCATTTTCTTCAGCTCCAGAAGTAAAGGCCTGGTGAGATCTATTCTCTGTTTGTCCATATGTTTGATAGCAACTCGACAACCTTTGTAGAAGCCGCAAGGCGCGTACACTTGACGGTCGCCAGCGAGGGATGTCGCTTCGTCGGAATAAGCTGTCTGTTAAAAAAATATTATTAAGATCTACTGACTATAATAATACTATACAATCATTATTATAATAATCGTTGAATCAATGACAGTTACCAAGAATTGACCAAGTTTATTCACATTTAAACAAGATGTAACAACAATAAACAACAAGATGTAACAAGATTCCTTATAAAAATATTTATACATATAATAAAAATAATAATGGTTCAAACAATATCCCAAACATTATCAAATCAATGTGTGTGTAGACGCATGCAGGTGTGTGTGTATTATTATGTTTTAATGTGTATTACTTACTCCGGAGCTGTATCGTCGTGCGAGAGAGTGTATGCTGCCTCGTAACCTGCCGCCAGGCTGCAACACGTCGCTCCAACTGACCCGCCACGTCATCATCGCGATCTCGGCCTCCAGTTTGTAATGTCTGTGGAAATGTAAATATTGTTACTCTTTTGTTTTTTTAATGAAACTTCTATATCGATGTTGCGCAAACAGTGTATGAGAAAAAAATGTAAAATGTCTTAAAGCAATTGTTATCCCTATCTAGATCTGGTGAAAATCAATACCTACTTCTGCCGAAAGATAACAAAACTAAAAATATAGTGTACGCAGAAGTACTTTAAAATAAAAATAGTTTAGTTATTTTGAGAATAACCTACGTTTAGCGTTAGCATAAAGTAACTATTCCACGCGGACGAAGTCGCGGGCGGAAGCTAGTATGTTTAATATCGGCCATTATCATATTTTAACATCAAATTATCTTCACAGTCAATTATTTTGGATACTATTTGTTATTTAATGAAGATAAAATTGTTGAAAACATAAGGAAAAAATAAAATTATAAAGAAATTTTAATCACGAATATTTTCGCTTATTAATAGTTAGATTTCACTTTGTAAGTTCTAGAAATTTGATTTTCATGAAATATATTTTTCAAATCCATTCGTAATATCTATCAATTAATATACCGTCGAGTCTCGGTTCAATATTACAAATTTAATATCAGTCGAACGTCCCAGATACAAAACATCATGCAAATATGAAATTCATATTGCGATCATATCGTTGTAATCCATTTGCATACTTCTATTTGGGGACTATTTGACAATCATATGATTACTAAAGGGTTATTTTGAATTAGTTTTGAAGAAATGTTTTCAACTAACAAGTAATTTTAGCTTTACTAATATTTAATCGCCATATAATAGTTTAACTAGCTTAACGAGGTACATGATATAACCATATGCTAACTCCATATTTGCGACCTAACGGATTAATTAACGCATTATAAATTATAGTTGTGGATAATGATTTCGCGTGTTAATTAAAGCGGTGTTTAGCACACTTATTACTCATTAAATTATCTTTTGTATATAACTCCGTTAATGTAGCTACGTTTTTAACACGTTAATTTTGACACTAATCTAACGCTTTAGAATAGTCTTGGTCAGTCTTACCTGGTATCTCTATATCGCATTCTGTGAATATGTGTATTTGTGTGTGCTAAGTGTAATATTGCACTTACCTATAAATAAATACTGATAGAATAGCAAGTATCACCACCACGGAACTGAGGACAATACTTAGAATAGCGTAGACTGGTAACGCTGAAACAAAAATAATGATTGTATATCATGGTTCCATTTAAGGTACAAAATAAATATTTATCACGACTCATTTTTGTTCCACTGCTGGGCTCGGAACTTTAATTATGAGGGAATAGAACTGGTCGCTGGTTTGTCAAATATTATAGACATTTCAGAAATTAAATCACATAATTGTACTTCTACCATATCTGCGTTAAAGTAAGAGTTAACGGCTGTGTTTAAATGCGACTTAATTAACGCGTTAAAAGTTGACTATATTTATGGAGTTCTATACGGGAAATATATCCGTTAATTAGCGCGTTACACAACAGTATATGTGCCTAACAAACCCGTTAACATGTTAGGACGCAGGTGTGGCAGAAGCATTATTAAAGCTATAGCTTTCTAAAATCCAGCCACCTTTCTCTATAACTCAATATTACCATAGCAAAGGTTACCATGGTAACGAAACTGGTAACTATGGCAGATGGAATGTAAATTCAAAATAATAGAATATAGAAGCGTTAAAAATATTTTTCTGTCAAAATACTATGTTGCTATATTAAATATCATATCAATTCGTCAACAACTATTTTAGTACTGTGGCCACAAACATACAGAAGTTGTTTCTTTATATAGAACTAATCGTAAATGCATATATAACATAGAATCTAATATTCCTCTTATAAAAAGCAATAGAACATACCAATTTTACGATTGCAATGCCGTAACGCCGGCAGCGCATCGGTGTGGAAAATTCTCAGCGTGAAATACGTTCTACGCCTTTTACTCGTATCTTACCGACATTTAAATTTCACTACCGTGGCAAGCCAATCTTCGTTCTGTCCTTACGTTTCTATTTCAGATGGTACAAAACTTAGCTCATAGTGTCAATCAAATTAAACTAAATCAGTTGTCTAAACTGTTTCTTTTATGCTTTAAGAATGACAAGTACTCGTACCTACTCCCATATTTTCCTCTTCTCAGTCTGCTCATGACAGAGCAGTCGTGGTCATCATGAGAAGTAGCAGTTATTTTCTCTACAGTCTCTCACCATTTTTGCCTGTTAGCAGTCGTTTTGGTGCACTTGTAAGTGGGTCGCCAAAATTGATTTGATCAGTCCAGCGCATGGGTAATCTACCGAGGGGCCTGGTGCCTTCCACTCTGTCTTAAACCACGAGGTGTTTGATGAAGTCAATGTCCCGCTGGGAGCCGTGTCCGGAGAACATAAAGATGTGAGCTTGTGCATGGGCTAAAAGACGCTGCTTCATGCCCATGGTCCACGATATCCCGAGCATCCTTCACCATTAGCACATTTTAAAACATATATCTAATTCCTTTCTATTTCTCGCAACGTCCACGTTACCGCAGCGTATAGGAATATGGGGAAAATGAGCGTTTGAGTAAGCCGAGAGTTAGTGACCTTGCTAATATTTCTATTCCTCCCTATTTTTCTTATCTTTTCTATTCCTATTTCACTAATAGCCATCTTCTAACCTCATCGATGCATCCGTATATTTCACAATTCGTAATTTTAGTAATATCAGGCAAGTTATTGTTAGCACGGTCCATAATCATCATTTTTGTTTTGTTGCCATTGATCCTTAATCATTATTCAGACAGCAGACTCTGCATCTGATGGGTACTAGTAGCGATACATAGAACATATTTTTCTAAACTACATAAAAGGAACGATCCTAAATATGAAACCTGGATTAATCGATTTCCTGCACCGTCAACTTGCAATTTCATCCAAATCGTTTTCGAGAAACCGATTAAACACACCATGTACAATAGCTGCTGGTTTAATACGATGAGATTATTTTAATAATATCTGTGCCTTGCGTCAGACGGTTCTAACCAATCAATCAACATTGTACTCTATTCTTATTTTAGCTTTGGGTTCAATGAAATATTATATAAAAATACCGAAATAATTGGTTGGACAGAATCAAATTACAAGTCCTTTTTAAAAATTGTACGCAGCTATCCGAAAAAATCCTATCAAAGAGAAATGTACTCACGGTCGTCCAAAACGAAAATTTGAATGCTGTATGTAGATAAACGTCAAAGCTGATATTTGATTGGGATTTTTTGTTAATGTAAAAAGGAATTACTTTGTGGGAATTTCGAGCATAGTCGTTAATTTGGGATCTGTTTAAAGTTACATATTTATCGTTTTTATTTCATCTTTCTGACTCGTTTAAAATGTTGTATTTAATTTGCGTTATTTGTTAGTTTGGTAGTCTGTTTGTGTCATAAATTGCAAGTTTATTGAGAACTACTTCCTCTTACCCAAGAACTTTAAATTTTTGTGCCTAGTTTTACAAACCTTAATTGTCACCTTAATTTTAACTTCGTAGTTTCCGGAAGTTCAAAAGATACAGATTCAAAATATACATCAAAATCTTGTTGCATGAAGTTTGATAACAGCTCTCATTCGCTTCGAGAACATAACATTCCCGAATTCGCTGTGTCCTTTTAAAATTATTGTTATTTTTGGGCGCGCAGTTCTCGTGTTTCTCAAATAAACTCTGTCTAAAACTAATGAAGAAGGAAAACATAAAGTCTTCGCTAAATTAAATCCGGCAATTATGAAGATTGCGACTTGCTGCTTGGCTTTTGGCCGTAACTTCAAATGAGGAGAATAACTTATATAAAAAATATAATTTTCCTTAATAACTTCATTTAGGGCGAATCCAGTTAACAGCTGGCCAATTAGTAGCGGCTCTGGTTGCCGTAGACCGCGTCTTTAGTTCGTGTTTCAGAGCAAGCAATGTCACTCGTACATTTGATTATGTGTGATTGTGTATTTTATTTACCAAACTATATCGAATAACAATTTTTATTAACAAACACCGTCAATACGTCATCATCAGAAGCTATAACTGTGCAATGATATAGGATGTTTCAAAAGTGTGAAGCCAAATTAAGACACGCTCATACGCGATGATGAACTTATATTTTTTGAGAACGTTAAAGAGAGCTCCGATATCTAGTTTATTTTGAGAACATTTCCGTCAATGAAGCAAGTGATAACTAATTTCTAATTCACTTATAACTTTGAAAATCAGAGGTGAGTTCAGAAATCGACCTCGCTCCACCCGTACGTCACACGTTCAATAATTCTCATTAATTTTAATGAATTTCCATTTACATCTTGAAACGACATGACAACCAAACCACTTGAGGCCACTATTATGTGCAAACCAAATCATTAAATAGAATCTTTTAAAAGAAAAAACCTCCTTTATTTGTCGGATATTCCAACCATTAAATTTCTTGCACAAAAAACGTGATATGTCTACAAAAAACGAGATTACGGTATAAGATAACATCTTTTGTCCAATTTTCTTTTCTTTCATTTCGTGCTTCTTTTCTTTTAATTTGTTTTAATAGTACACTTCTATTCAGTTTTTTATTTGTATAATACAAATTTTAATGGTTTTCTCGTGAATCTGAATAAAAATATTTACTTTAAGACGTAAACGGTTTTGAATTAAAATTCTTTAAGACATTGATATAATATTCCTTTCATCCATTTTCTTAAGTGTAGGCATTTCTTGGCGAAGCAATTAAGTGTTTTATGAGGATTTATGGTGAATAATTTTACTCGTAAATTTATCCCTGAAATTAATTCTCCAGCTGGTAGCTAAACTGCTTAGTCAAAGATGCTCAAAATAAAATACGGTTGCTGAAAACATATTACTTTAAAAGGTGCCTTTTCCAACTTTCAGCTACTGAAAGCTGGAGTTGTAATATTTGAAATGCAGTTAAGTTTTACGGATCTTTAAATAAACATATAGGAGAAAAATTTATTTAAAGAATCCTTACGTGAAATAAATTTTGATAGATGTAAGAAGTAAGAGATCATATTCAACGTTTAAATGAAATTAAATTTGAGAAGACGAATAAGGACGACGAAAAAGTGACAAAGGAGGAGATCTCAATTTAACTCTTACAATTCTAAACTCGTCTTTATGTATTTCAATGGTAAATGGTCATTAGCATTTCCAGTCAAATCCACTCTAAATTCAAGACGGGTCTAGATTTATGAGGGTCAAAAAGCTTATGAAAAGACTCTGCATATACTCATCTTTTATTCGAAGCGTTAAACTAAATATCCTGCGGTAAACAAAACTATCTAAGATCCTACATCCCTCAGATGTTTTATCTCAGGGAAATAAGATGAGAGGGTGCTAGAAATTGCAGAATCACCTATGCTTCTTAACACTCGAGACGGGAACATGGAGCAATAACAAGATCGTTAGTCGTCGCGCGTCTTACTTAGTGCCAGAACAAAATATGAGGGGAAAATTTTGTGACTGCTGTTCTTGAATCTGCTATTTTGAAGATCACACCAAAGATTTTCTCATGAGGAATGACAAATTAATTAATGCACTACATATTATGTACCATATCCCTTAAAACGAACTGAAACTTAAAATGGTTTTATTCAAAAAAGCCTTTGTTATTTTCTCCTATAAATGAAATGTAACTGGTTTTAGTGCACGGAGGAACTTTAGTGAATTTTAAGGTTATGTACCGTTATAAAAATAAGCTTTAAATTTCAAAGAGCTCGTTAAAACATTTTTACGCATCATTAATTTTGAATAAGGAGGACGCAGATATGAAAACAAAGTCTTTTTTGTACAGCTGAAAAAATAACTTTTAATGAAGATGAACTAAATGAGCGTGTCTTGACAGAATCACCCGATTCATTTGAATATAAATTTAGATTAGGTATAAAAAAAAATGAGTACAGCAATGTTTCCTTTAATAGGTATTATCTTAGATAATTTACGAGCAGTTTAAAATATATGGTAAGACTCGGCCGCTTTATTTTTTATAGTCCCAGACGACAATTTACAGCCGAGTCACGTGACGGTAAGTGGTCTCCGTCCCCTATTCAAGTCTGCTGTACTAGGGACAACAAAAGCGTTGCCAGGAAATGAGTAGTTGTAAAAGAAATCCTAAAATTATGATATTATACAAAACCACCATCAACTAGATAAACTTAAGTTCAAAGACAATCAAGATGGAAATTTCATGTTAGGTCAATTTTGATTCGCTTCCAATTACCTAATTAGAATAGCTTACTTTCACAGTCAGTCGTAATAAGATCTAGTTGTATTTTATAGCTAAATAAAATTTCCACAAAGACCATTCAAAAATTATCAAAGTTATCCCCTTCAAAGAATTTAGTAAGGTTTTATGAATGTTGAATTTTTTTATTGGAGCCGATTATTGAAAGCACTCCAACCATTCATTCTCAAACGGGACTGCAGATTATACCATAGAGAAGCTCATATCGATATTTTTGTTAACACCCGACTGTTCAATGCAGTCAGTGTGGTTCAGAAATCTATCAACAGACCAACGGTCACTAACTTCACTGATTTAGTTAGACTGTCGATCATGTGACTCCTATTTAAAGCATTATAAAATGCAACTTACAATTGTCAGGACAACGGGACCCGTCAAAACCACACTCCGGGGTGTCGGGTGGGGGAGAGGTGCGACCCCCCGCCCAGTGGATCGACCGGCCCTCGACGAACTGGAGAGAAGAGTTCGCGGCAACGTACGTCGCGACCACCTGGAACAGACGTTACGGTTAATATATCCCAGATTGGTGATCAAAGCCCAGTACACATGGGACATTTGACTCGCGCAATTATAACGTCACTTGGATCCAGTATTCGCAGACTTGGCAAAGAAATTTAAACATGTTTTCATGGAACCTGGCATAGTAACCCTTCAGCATTTTTTTTATTCATGATGCGCGATATAAATAGTATAAAAGGGTATAGAATACACTATAAAAAAAAAATACAGTAATTTCGCATATCCGAATAGATATTTAAAGAGAAAAATCGCGATATGAGAACTTACAATTATCACTAAAAATATTCTTATAATTTAATCTATATTACCTCTAAATATCATAATGATATGACTCTTTAGATATACATTGCTCACATTTTTAGTATTTATAGGTCCTCTAAGTATTTACAATGATAAGTTGCAAGTTTGAAAGACACTCAAAATGGCAGAAGGCAGGTATACCACTAAAGTACTTAGCCTCATTATATCAACTAACGCAACGAAACTGACATTGAAAATTATCGTCACAAAATATAAAACGTTCGCAGCGCGCGTTTGCGTAAAGCCTAAAGAACTCGGAGTAATCTGAGTGACTCGAGGAGGTCAATAGTCTCCTGGCTTTAATATTCCGTTAACAAGCAGAGTAGGTACCACGTTTTTCGTGAATTTATTGATATTTCTACATATATTTATATGTAGATACATTTATATGTAGATATATTTATATGTACATACTAAATGTTACTCGCGGCTTCGCCCACGTGGTAAAAAGAACAGCAAAAAAAAGGTTGTTGATTACAGTTGTTTATTAATGTGATTACGTTTGTTTGTTAGTTTGTCCTTCTTCCACGACATAATGGAGCGTCCTTATGTCATGATTTTTGGTATGGACTTTTCACCGCTAAAAATATTTTTTTTCTGTGGTAAGATCCATTACGATGTGTAATCCAGCCAAATTAAAGAAAGTATTTAATGACAAACGTTGCCAACCAAACAACCAATGTAAGAAAGGAACCGACTACATTTTTAGTACTGTTCTATTTTCATATGCAGATGAAGCCTCGGCCAACATATACATAGTAGTTGAAAAAACTAAAAAAAATGTTTTTTGGCACACCTGAGTACTTTTTAGACAACTAAAATAATTTGAAACTTGATAAGATTACGTCGTTTCATTTTAGAGATCCTACTGAATATGTTAATAGATTTACAGATGCAAAATTTGAGCTCATTGAAAAACCGTGAAGTGGATCAAACGAAAGTTACAAAATTGTATTACATTAGCGCCAGGGCAGTTAAAACTCTTAAATGATATTGTAAAGACATACCCAAAAGAAAAGTCAAGTTTGATTGCTGGTATGAAGTTGGCATAACTTACAAACAGACATTTTAATTACGAAATGGTGTTATAGTTAAGTGTTACCATAGTATATAAATTACGAGAAATGCTCGTTAACAAATTGGTAAGTGGCGGAATAGATTGGGGCGTTCGATACCATGATCGATTTATTGAGAGATTTAGACGATTCCTTGTAGCACTGTATTGGGAGTTACTAAGTGTTTTGTTTTCGGAAGATATTGGCCTTATTACTATTTGAAAAAGATTATATCCATTAGGGATTCTCTTCTACGCAGTTTTATTACGGATTGGTAGAGGTCGTAATAGCCAAATCTAAGTGTGAGAAAATCCAACGGAAAATCTCGAAAGTTTCAACTATGTTTGAAAACGTGGAAATGCTTATGAAGTTTTGCCTATAGCGGCTATTTATCCAACCATCTATCAATTATTACTGACGACTAACAAAGAGATATGATAGACCGATATCATTTTGTATTGCATTGTGAAGTATTCGAAATTACGTGCAATCATATATATTTATGTGGCGTCGGTGGCGAGGAAAATAAACAATCGAAACACTTTATATTTTTTATATTTATTAAAATACTTGAAAATCTTTTCATCGTTACGCATGATCGTACCCATCTTCATTTCCCACTTTCTTTTCCCACTTCCCACAATTTCATACTACTCATATACATGTGTCTTTTCTCTCCACATTCGTCCTCTCATTCTGCAGTACTAACATTCTATCTACTTATCGTACTCCTTTCTTAATCCCATATTTATATACCACAATTGTCATCTGCATGATCATGAAGACTTTTTCCAACAGATTTTTTATTTCTAAACTTTTGTGTGGAAAGAAAAGAGATTTCCGAAACATCTTCAAAAAATGGTCAACTCTGCCAAGTTTCACTTAGGCAGAACTAGCAATAATCCTTTCACTCTGCATCAAGTGCGTTACGTGGGTTATGATGATGATGATGATGAGAATAATGATGATTTCTTTTTCAACTCAAACATTGTCGATGCTTGTCAAACGCACAGCGTGTGAAGTACATACTTTCAACGCAATTGTGCCTGCGATGTAAATAATTTTATTCCTGCTGAAGCCACACTTGACCTGACACGATCACTTCAGTATAATGGACGTTAAAGTCCTCGTTGTGAAAAATTATGTCTCTTTCATTAATAAAGGATTAACAACGCATTTGCGATTTTCTAAGGTCCTCTTGTTGAAGAGGCTTGTAAATTATTTCATCACCCTATGCTTGAGATTGACTGAAATATTAAAAAACAACAAATCAAAAGTATACGAATGTTATACCGTAACGCAGATTGTAGTACATAGGAATGAATTGATAGAAATCGTTTATAGAAAAATGTAAAGGAAACAGTCAAACACTTTCATACAATAAAAAAAAACTTCACATTTCTTTATAGTATAAGTAAATGACAGAAATCAGTTTATTTGGGTGTGTGTAATTTTGATAAGGTGTCAATGTTCTAGATTTAGACATATGACAGTAAAGATGACGTTTAACTGTAAAGAAAATAATATAGGGATTTTTTTTGTTGCAACCTTGTATTTCCGTCACACATCTCTTTCTTTCCCGTCATAAACCTCCGACATAGTTTAACGACTGCTTTCCTAGAGTAATGACCGAGATCGACATTCTATCGTTAGCACTGAAAGGATCATAAAATTTTGCCACTATGCATCCAATCACTTATCGTTTACGATCGTCGTTACCCTATTATCCCAAACCATCAGGCTATAACGTTAATTGGTGGAAATAACCTTTAAATCAAATCTTGTACAAGTCTTAACGTCTGGTTTAAATTCGAAACAGAGTTCGTCTATATAAAAAAATATGAATCAAAAATTTTACAGGAAGAATCCGTTTGTTATCAAATGGACGTATGGGACTAACCTTGACTACCTGAAAAGTAACAATATGAGAAAGGAAGGCATAAATAATATTCCCTATATGATCAGAAAAGACATGTTTTTCCTTTTAACGGAATTTCCTTTACGTAAACACTTACCCTTGTCGGTGGCCTTTCAAATTCCTCATACTCACCTTCTCGCGTTCTTTGATTTGCGATTTAAGAAAGAAATATATGTGAAATGGTTTCAAGGACGGCAAGAAATAAAAGATTTTAGAATATTAAAACAGCTAGACGTTGTTGAAGAATCACGCATCAGTTTATATGAATAGATATTCTGTGAAACTGAATTAAGTAGATGTATGTCCCCAAAGGATATAAACAATAGCTGTAACTAATTCAATGGAGATCAGAAACTTTATTGTAAACAAAACGCTGAGGAGGTTTTTGCCATTGATCCGAAACGTCTCTCACTTTCTATAACTTCTGTAGCTGAATTCATAGGGATTGACGTTAGATCATTGGATCCAAAAACCTTTAGAATTTATCTCCTAAGAACGAAATAAGCATGAAAAGTTTTTAAACAGATTTCGGCTGACCTATTGATTGTTTTGCATAAAATATAAAACATGAAACTTTGTTTTGAATTTCTGTTTACTTTTCATGTACATCAACATTAAACATTTGTTACTGAAATAGAAGTTTTTCTTGAGCAGACGTGTCTGGTTGTAAGTAATCAACGTCGCCCTTGGAAACAATGATCCATTAGTATCCGGCCAAGTGAAAGACAAAATAAAGAACTGGCCCTTAAGTCCTCAGGAGACGACAAGTAATTTCTGATTTTCTTCCCATCATCATTTTTATTATAACCCATAACGGTCCCCATTATTAGTCTCGGGTCTTGTCTCA
>DWPA01003774.1:0-13642 GCA_018251375.1 Calpodes ethlius | reverse complement strand
TTTAAGGTGTCAACTGATTTCAAGAAACGATTTTCAAAACATAAAAAAAAACATATTTCCAGAAATTGCCAGTGCTTAGTATTGAAAACTCATTTAAACAATAAGAAACGTTTTCAGCTCTCCTGATATTAAATAATGCACTTCTACTCCGGTATGTCCAATTGCGAAGGATCCTGTAAACTTACATATGTATAAAAGTTTCGAAAGATAACCAGCTGCTACTAGGTAATATTAAAACTTCGTTTCAACCCTGAAGATGTTAGTGATAAATCCGCGTAGCGATGACTTTTGCCTACTTTACAACAAAAGAGAAGGGTAATCAAAAGAACTCAGTTAATTTTAACGTCCATTTCGCATCAAATGCCCATTGCTCATGAATATCATGAACTACCGTAGAACAAAGTACCGACGCTACGTTCATTATGTACACGGGAAGAATTTATCTAAATATTTTGACTTGTCAATCAAGACATGGATAATTATACACTTTCATAGCGCTTACCATTCGCCGCGATAGGTTGTCCTTTTCGTTCGTATAGTCCGTAGATAGCTCTGTCTCGTTCCACGTCTCCTCGAACTCGTAACATTTGCGTTTTGTAGCGTAACGGTGCACATCGCATGCGTGTTTCCACGCAACTTCTGTACGCATCTGTTATGAGTTATGAGTCCTTCTAGCGAATCTGTGCGTTAGTCACCTCCGTCTGAAAATTCAGCGTTTTTAAATGTATGTTTGTTTGAGTTACATTGTTATCTGATTTAGAATTATCTTCCCTTATCCTATGGAGTTTAAATTTTATACATTGTTTTAGTCCCGATGAGAATGTATTTTGTGATAAGCATGACTTGATGCTAAATACAGAGCTGGCTCAAGACGTGACAACTATTCAACGGCAAACAGCACAGTTATTAAATTGTTTGCGTTACAAAGGTATATTTCTAGTTTTGTTAAACCATACATTTATGTAAAGAAATGGTTATACAAAGCCGTCACATTTATTGGAGACTTGCATACCTACGAGTAGGACTAGATGTTCAATAAATAAAAATATTAAAAATCAATAAAAAGACATGTGTTAAGATGGCACTAAAATGCAGACCAAGAAACTTTCTGAGACACTTAAATGTTTCGACGGGGAAACAAGTGTCGGGTGTCTACGGGTGTCTTCGGGTATCTTACAATTGTATTATAAATAATAAGATAAGCTATATTTTTTCTCAATTTTTCTTAATTTACAAACAGTTTTCCAAAGGTTTAAAAAACCCCATTAATATTTTATGAGATACTTAAAGAGATAAAATTAAATGCTAACGAAGATTTGTAGACCACAAACAACACTGTAAACGCCGAGTAAATTGTGAAACAAAAACCGTCCAGATCTGAATTAAATAGCGGTTAAGGCCCCGTTCGCATGCACCACAATCACTACAGCGCAGCGACAAAAAGTAGCCTGGGAGTGGTTTTGTTGATAATTCTTTTATCGACGTAAAATAATCAATCAACACTCGTGAACTAATGTTTCAGCTACATCTTGGGAAGCTGGAGAATATTGTTGTTTAATAATTTTACAGAAATATAATTTTAACTTACTTATTAATCAACTATCAAATCTGGAACCCAGGAATATCCTACAGTTCATAAAAACCGTGGGACTTGGCGATCAGATCTAGCTCTTAAACGGGGTACGGCTACAATAGATCAAAATTTGGTCGCAGTGATCTTAGGGATCCGTGTCTCTTGCCTCTAAATAATAATAATTATAGTAACCATCATTACATAATCAGAGACATCACTACAGGTCAGTAAGTGAGTAAAAGAACAATAGGAAGGTTCCAGCACCGCCTGTTTAAGAAGACGAACAACACGTCGATGATACATATTGCAATTAAACGTCACCAGGCGCTCAAACACTACACTTGTTAAATGTAATTGTATTAGTAACATTTACATTACGTGTGATAGTATCTATGAATGAGATTTTATAGATAAAAACATTATTCTATTTTTCTTTTTATCGTTCATCATAGCAGTAAAACTTTTACAACAATCTTCATGCTATTGGAAATAAAAAAAAAAACTTTTTGACCAGCATACCGTTATTTACAACCATTGCCATTATATCGTCCAACTTTGTTGTTGGTTCAAACTGCTCTATATATCTGCAAATACCCTTAGACATTTAAGAAAAACAAATTTTAAAAGGATTACGTTAATCCGCAAGCATTAAGCTCACGCTTATAAATCCCAACATTATCTGTTATTTCAAAAACGATATAAATCTACGAAGCTTATATCTTTGGAGATTTGTTTAATCAACAACTTAATAAAATGAAGAAAGATCTTTTTACTTACAGATTTCGAGCTCAAGATTATTTGTTGATGAAGAAAAGGGACTACTTTAATTGCAAGGTGCTTGTTACAATCAATATGTTCTTATAATATTTTTTTATCTTTATTATAGGATACAAGTTCCGTATTTGAATGCGCTAATTAAAAAAATACTGCACGAATTATGATTTCACATAGATGATTTACCTGAAATAATAGATGGAGATATTGTGAAAATAATCTGAACGAAATGTCATTAACTTGCAGCTTGGCCAAATACTTATGCAGTCCTTTTGATTTTCAGAATTCTCTTTTTTATCACCCAACCTTTCACCCTTCAGATTTTTAAACAAGGTTCTAACTTAGCACCGGACAGTTGGATGATGAATCCTTGTTTTAACACTGTAAAAGTAAATTAATTTTCCTTGTAAAATATAAAACAGTGAAGAACACTCGCAACCGGTCACATCCCAGGGTGTTCAAGTACCCAGAACGGGGTCAAGATCTCTCGCATTTCGTATACCCATTCCACACTTCTCGTCAAGATTCCGACCGTATTATTCGGACATTATGCTAAATTTATAAACTGATTTTGATCCTGGCGAAAATCTCTGGTGAAATTTCGGTCGTGATGTAATCCGGGCTTAACTTGCGTTTAGTGTTTATGAAACATATTGTATCTAGAATTTTCCAATATATTTTGAAGTAATGAATTAATTATAAAAATAACTTCAGGATTGCTTCTGTACTTTTGAAATTCATTGTCAACAAAACTTTGGTGCCGTGGAGTTTGACCAAGAAGCGGGAGGAAAGTAAATGCTGAAACCAAGTGAATAACGTAAGAATGAGTAACCGATATGATCCTCGGTCGGCAATATGTTGAGAATGTGGTAACGACAGTACCGGACGGTGATGGTCGGTTACGACTACTATTATTCCTTCGTATACAAAGTAGTTCCGCAAGAATGAAAAGTAGTTACTTACTTCGTCTTATATTCTTATAATGTACTATATTAATAAATATTCACTTTACAGGTTGGTCATTTATTCATAAGAATTGCAGCCGTATTTCTTTTACGGAAATCGCGCATAAACCTAGACCTTGCTTAAATTCTTCTTCTAAGTCGTACACTACTGGTGGAGTGGTCGTGGTCATAGATTGTCTGTGTCTTTGGTAGCGAAATTATGACACTTCTCCACCTTTCCCTGTTCATGGTACTGTGTGAACGTTCTGTGAGGATACATTTTGTGAAAACGTATCTATTAACTCTTAACAGTCGCAAAGTAGGTATAAGTTTTTGTAAAGTTTCTTCTCACAATTCCATATCGATATTAACAATATTCGTAGGAAGGTCGCGAACGCGAAGCCATCAAGAGTTGGTTTCGTGGCATTGCGAAGGTACAGCTTTACACCGCAAGAGTTACACGCGACGCGACACAGTTAAAATGTGCCGAAGTGTGAAACACTCAAAATGCGTTACACGTTTTTGCCGGTCTGGAATCCGCTCTCAAATTACCGCGTCGCGGCCGCTCACCGACACATTACGTACCGAAACATACATTTAGCTCGAGTTATGACACGTATCCCAAATCCCAAAAATGTCGTGTAAATTAACATTTTAATGACTTAATTTTTACACTTATTTGGTCCCCGTAGCATATTTGGTAGGCTGCACATGCCCGAGTTGTTTTTCATATGCAAAGTATATGAGAAAAAGTTATGTGGGTATTTATTAAAACAATAAATTCCATAACAATATTTTTAGAATTTTTGACTGTTTGTCCGTTTCTCTGTGTTTCTCTTCATTTGTTCATGGTAATTTCAGAAACCATCTAACCGATTGAAAATAATTTTCATATAGTAACTTGAGATAAAACTTAGTATTACGTTTATTTTAACCAATTCACAAATTAAAAAACATAGTTATGTCAACTTTAAATTTTCTTCGTGTCTGTACGCCTAACACAAATTTCTTAGCAAAAATGAGAGCGTTAACTAGTCTTTAAAAGAATATATAACCTCAAAGGTCTATGGCAGCACCAGGACGTAACAGGGTAATGTTATATAATTCTCGCTTCCACGACGCAAAGTTTAATTACCTTAAACAGTGCCGGCACTCGCAGCCACAGGCGGCAGTTAGAGGAAGCCCTTAGCTCCGCGAGCTAAAAGGTTTGCCTTGTCGAGTTTCGGTTGGTAAATGATCCAAATGTGTTTTGTGAATGTTTCATGCTCTAAACTCACCAAATAGAAATAACTGCATCTACTTGAATAATTGCATTTTCTTAAGTAATTCATTTAGATGCATGAAGCTATTCAACTGCTTAAGCTAAATGCCTCATTTAGTCTGCAACAACAGCTGTCAACTGCTCCATGTTTCATATTTCATTATTAAATTCGATAACCTTGTTGACGCTATTTATATTTGATGAAGGAAATTATTGTTCAGAGGTTAAATAATTAATATGGGACGTGGAATCCGCTGGAGTACTGTTTTCATTGTCGTTATTTTGTATATTTATATTAGTTTTAAATATAAGTGAAGTAGCACTGGTAGATAGTACAATATAGAAAAGATTATTTATATATCATTGAAAAAGAAAAGGCCCTAAGATAGAACCTTGAGGAACTCGCATCATAACGTAAAATGCATGAAAAAATTGTTAATGATATGAAACAAACATATTGAAATAGATTGTGATCCGAAGACTTTCAACACATATTTTTTTCCAAGTTATTATTAGTTACAATAATAAATGTTTTATAAAAAAAACTAATTTTGTCATAATATAAAACATGTGTTCACGGGTTTTATTTGTTTTTCGATCCTTAAGTGCAGGAATTGGTGATAACGGACAACGTTCAAGAGGTTCTAGGCACAAACCCCGACCAGGACAAACATTTATGTAACTCATGGAATAGGGTTTGTCCCCGGAATCATATGTACCATCGAGCTCACAAATCAACTTATCGGGTATCTAGAAGCATTTAACACGTCTCAACACAAACCCATATTAAACCCGTAATGTATATGGTATATCACAATGGAACCGATTCGTCCCACGCTATACTGATCACATCTCAACATTAAACCTCGGACGGAAATAGGATATTACCGAACCGGGGATCGACTCCACAATCCGAATAGGATTTGATACAAATGCTGGGATAAGATAGGAATTCGACAGAAGATTCCGTCGACTTGCATATTAAAATCTGCTCCAATATTACATAACGTGATTAACTTCTCAAATGAAAATGGTTAAAGTTATTTTTTATAGCTTAAGAGGTTGACGAGAGATAAGACCGCCTGGTAATTGATCCACGCTTATGGACTTGAGAATCAAGATGGAAGTCGCCTATGCATCGTCGATCTTGAAGGACTCTCTACACTTTAATTTTAATGACCACTTATTTAAATAAACGAATTATATGATGTTAATGGTTTTTAGTATATGCGCTATGTTATATCAATAAATCCTAATATATACTTAAAAACGAGTTATAGGATAATTACAAGATAAGTTATATAAAAAGACAAAAACACTTAACCGCGTAATTGAGTTTCAAAAAAAGAACATCATTAAAAATTATTACAATGCAATTATATTTCATTGTCCATTCAAACTCAAAGCGTGTGTTTAAGTATTAACTAATCTATGGAATTTGTAACGTGCTTGTCACTTGAGTAAAGAAACGAAATAGAGAACATGCCTCCTACAACAAATATCTTTTGCGATAGAATTATTTCTGTATATACGATTTCTAGTGATCTATGTTCACTTATCATAAGATGACGCCTTTTATTGTGATTGGAATAGTAAATGAGTTTGCCATCATCCGCTGCTGCCCGTGTACATTTATTAGAAACCTCATATAGAATTGTAGGAACGACTATAGTCAATAATTTCTATTAGTATTAGGTGTTAATAAGAATATCAGTTTGTCATTTCCGTTAGTAAGAGGTCTGTAGTCGTTAGGACTGTTAGTGTAGGTTAGTCCTGTTAATATGTATTAGTAATCTTCTAGTTAGTACTTGGTATTCTGGTTAGTATTTGTCCCATTCAAAGTTAGTCACAGAAGCATAGTTGCCCCTGAGGACTGATGATACTCTCTAGTATAAGATTAGCAACCAAACACCATTAAGACAGGAAGGCAAAGGCTAAGGTGGTGGTGGCACCTCTCCAGACGAACCATACATGGGTCCTGGCACTTGTAAATATACTCGAGTACTTACTTTTGATGTAAAAATAAATGTATGTCCTATTTAGAAGCAGGTGTGCCCTGTATGTACAGTTATAGCCAAAATAGGTACGAAATGAAATAAATATTTAAGTTTTTAAAAAAGCAACATTTGCAGGAAATTATGTCTTATTTGTGTAGTTTTAGTTGTACATGTAACCTCATTTCATTATCATGATTCTGAATCGATGCAATCGTTTAAAGTTAAATGTTCCATATCTGGGCGCCAAGGCCGCCGGAGCAGCAAGGCCGGGCAGGAAGTGGGCGCAGTTGGTGAATACTTGAATCATTACATGGTGTTATTGTTATAATGGCATGTACTTCATTTTATACCAGTGCTTTTTTTCACTATCCTCTATTGGTAGTCCCAATTACCATCTCATATTTTTATTTTAATACCAAAGACAAAGATATCAATATATCTTTGTTATTGTTGTTCTTTTCTCACACGTGTGCGAAGCAGCTAATATCGAGTCTGTTTTATAAAAGTATCCTTAAAAATATTTATTTTTGACGTATGTAATTAATATAAATATGATAATACAGAGGCAACAGCTGTGACTGCTGCAGCTCTCAGGGAGTCTGGCGCCGCTCCAGGTTGAATTGATGGACGTACAGTTATCTTACCAAATGGTTCTTAGGCTGCGTTCACAATAAACTAGATTTTTATTAACGAATTTATCTCGTTTGTGAACGCTGTGTTTAATGAATGTTTTTTTAGTGCCGTGGAACATAGATGGAAGAAAATTTTGTTTATAATTAGATATTTCGCATAGTCAAAGTTTATTCGGAAAAGAAGGTTGTATAATTATCTTTTTATAACTCAGAATGGTCGGTCCCCCTTTTATCTTAACATAATAACTGTTGATGTAATTCATTTAATGAATTTAGTATTTTTGTTCCATTAGATTTACTAGTGATTCTTACTAGTAGTGAGCGACTATTTTAAAAGAAAGACTAAGGAATGTTTTTCGCCGTTTCTTCTACTCTATGATAAAACACCGTTCCGAAATGGAAGAAAAGTATATTTAACAATTAAGAATTTTGTCTTCATTTGCGTTCTTGAGTAATACAAGTATGCTGGCATACTATCGCCTATGAAGTTCAAAAGTATGAATGTTAGTGAAAAAAAATGTATTCAGTGTAGCCACAGCTTTACGCTCGGTAGAATTCAGCGCGATGTTTAGGTCAAACTTTGTTTATTGGATTTTGAATAAATAAATGTGTTGATACTACGTGTATTGGTTTCAAACAGTTTGAACGTTCCCTCAATGGTAGTTGGTTCGAATTCTACACATCCGAGATTTTTTCGTAATGTTCTCAAAAGTGTGTAAGGCCAATCTGTATTTGACCTACGTGGTGGACAGTGACTTGTAACCCCGTATGACAAAAGACTAAGCCCAGTAGTGGGAAAGTTATGTATTGTGATTATGATTATGGTTAAATTACGAGGACTCAAAATTACGAAAATTCAATTACATTAAGGGAACAAATAAAAATTTGTCATATCACATCTTCTTTAGTAATTCTAGACATTTATGTAACGTACACTTTCATTGTAACAAATGCATTGTTCCCGCGGGAAAAGAGAGGTTCATATGAAGGCTCTTTTAATAGGTCAGTAAGTAATGTTTTGCTTGTTTTTGTGTAACTATTTCAATTAATTATATTTCCAATTTCTGAACCATTTAAAATGAATCCTCTAAACAACATTGATTTAAAATGATAAAGCCAATTTAGCGTTTTTTTTAATGTGACAGGGATGTTAAGAACTGAAGAGTTATTCTATCTGAAGCCAATCCTCGAAGTTATGATGATGTTCGGAAATGATGATGAAGTTCTGAACGTTTTATCACAATTGAGTGCGAATAAAAAAGCGCTATGCTGTTCACCGATAATGTTTCTCGCCAGTTTCCTACCCTGAAGCCAATCCTGAGTGTAGTATAAGGTCATTCTTAACCTAAAAATACAAAGCCATTAAAACAATAGCAATATATAATTTCTACTCTTAAGGATAAGACGAAGTAGTACCAACTCACTTTGCAAGACTTGACACTTACAAACAATACACTAACTAAAAGCTTATAAAAGTAGTACTTAATAGGTTCCATATCTAGATAAATAATGAGATTTAAGCATATATACCAGAAGCGACGCATGGGCGTTACTAGGTAACAATAAAATTACTCAATATAAAACCCTAACAGAGCAATAACTCAGGAATTCAGAGGTAAATCACACAACAGCTACCGAACGTTGGCGTGGGCGGATCGTAAACGGTACTATACAGTTGAGTAAATACAGTAAATATTTACTGTTTCGGCACTACTATATTACTAGGCAACCATTATACGTTTATGGCAATATTCAATTCCGTAAGTTTGTTTACATCCATTTGTGTTATAAATTGCGTTGTTAGTTGACATCAGTCGTAAATCAAGCCCACTGAGCGTAGGAGTGACTACTCAGGCTAAAGAGCATCGGGCGTGTCGTAACCATTGTTTGGTTGTGGATAAACGTTACTTAAACAAATCATCTTTATCTTTTTAATTACTAGTGGCTTTAAAAATATTATGCGTTCCATTTGATTGTGACTTGTTTTTATCACGCATTTTATTTTCTTCGTATTACTTTTAAATGACTTCATCTACTGATTTGATATTAGTGATATATATTTTTATTGTTTTTTATTAAAATGTGTTACGTGGCCTGAAGTTAAATTATAAATCACATTTTAAATCTGTATCCAAAAATATTTATATTTACTTATTAATATTGGCTTGGTTTACAATGTAATAGAAAATAGATAAAGATAAAACATTTATTACAAAATATATAGATTGTTTAAATACGTAGAGGAGATTTCAAGTTATTTAATCAATCCCAGGTCCTCTGAACAGGAGAACAACTGTAAAATCTACCATTCGGTTCAAGCACCTTGTCCGATATTTGTATTATCAGTCCAAAATCAGTATAATTTACAAACGATGCGACGGCTGCAGAAGTATCGTTAGTCACAGAACTCTCAAGAACTACTGTCGCAGCCGTGTCCGACAATCGACAAACAATCTAACTTTGTCATTTAGTTCGATTAGTTGAGCAACTTCGATAGTTACTCGATTATAGCGACGGAGGCGGCGGGGGTCGACTGCAGATTGGACTGAACGGGTCAATTGTTTCTCTCTAATTGGCATTGCTTCGAACGGTACTCGATTTGCAAATCATCAAAGTTTCACTATAAAGCATGGGTTTTTGTTACTTTTCTACTGCATTATCATTCGTATGATTGCAGTATGATTCGTCCTAGTTCGATGTATGCTTGTTGCAAAAATCTATTGAGGAGTTTTTCCTTTTCATAATTAGACATCATTACTATTGCTACCTACGGTTATATAGGCAACGTATGATCTAGTAATGTTGTTTTTAAAACAATTTTCTCGTTTGTTTGTTGCTTTAAATTTAATCCACCTATCGACCGAAATCATTTTTATCATTATTCATTATGTAACTATTAACATATTACCCCCGTCAGTTTCACTGATTGTAATTACATATGTGTATAGTTTTGTTCCTAGTATCAGTCCTAGTGTTATTTCTATTACTGGGATTAGCTTACATTTATGGGAACACACGAAAAACGTGACAAAATTACTCGTAATACTACTACGCTACGCTGTAGTCCTCACAATAGTATATATGTTAGTATGTAAGTACGTCTATTTTAGAAGTAACTTGTAAAACTACATTTTACTTTAGTCCAATGGTTAACTAGTAAAGAATGCTCTCAGCATTAAGCTCGTCATTTGTACCGTGACACTTTTTATTACGGTCAATCACGGTTAAATAAATGATCTCGAATCTCAGATATCATCAAAACTCTGAGTTATTCTAGATTAAAGCAAATTCATTAAAATAAATTAAAAAAGGTCTTTGTGGCTAACCCCGTTTATGCCTTAATAAACCCAAAAATAATAAACCCGAAGATCCGTCTCGTCATCCCGGTTCATCTCGACTGAAATCCAATTTAACGATAAGACATTTACTTTTTTCCTTTCATAATTGGATAAAATTCTTTGATATTAAGTTGGTTTGTTAATGCAATCAACTTTCACAGTTACCAGGGACTAGCAAAGATTTAACTCTTGTTTTCAGATTTGTGGCATTGATAAGTAAGTCATTAGCAGTAGGTACTTAATTGTCTTTTAGAAGATGATTTTTTTCAGATAAGATAAAAAGTCCTACTAAATCATTTATTGGGAGGTGATTAAGACTATTTATCATTAATGAAATGGAAGTGAGAGCAAAAGTCAAGTGACCTGTGGATATGAAGCCTATTGCTTAGGCAGATATATGTTCGTGGATACTCCTTATCTTATGAACGGTACCGTTCATGAGTAGTTGCTGGTCAAAGACGAACCAATAGACCATGTTCTTATAGACTGGATGGCACTGTAATATCACAGCTGGTCGTAGTTCTTTTTACAATTTCGCTGACGTATAAATCATAGTTCCGAGTGTATTTCCTCTAGGTTACCATAGTATATAGTTTCTTCAAATGTATTGTTAAACGTTGTCCAGAAAGTCATTTCCATCATGAAGTCATCATAAATGTTAATCTGCAGGGCCGTTAGCACTTAAAATCGTTTCACAGTGTAAGGAGTATATTTCATGTTCATCGCGATGAAATATACAAGTTTAAATTTCTTTATTAGGTTCTAAAATATTAAAGAAAATAGCACCTATTCTAATTTTGACCTGTTTTGGGTACGACGATATAGATTTAATACAGTCGCAGGCTTCGCAAACAGTTGTAATTTCGTCACAGAAAATTCTCTATAGATATAATTATGTTGTTGCCTAACCATCCATGATAATTCAATAATGTTTCTCTTTTTTGTTAGTCTAATAACCATCGCTGTCTTCTCAATTAGTGTCAATTGATCTTAATGATCCTTCACAGTACGTGTTGCTATCAACGAATAGACTTCAGATAATGAATGAGGTATTTGTATCGAAATTTAATACACTTATTTAAGTAACTGTGCCTCGTGTCTCGGAATAGAACCAAAAAAACTTTAATTTACTTATAATAAGAAAAACAAATCAGAAGTCAACACGCATGAACTGTTTAAAGGAAACATTCTACATTACTGTCAAACTTTGTTAATTATAAGTTAAAGTGCCTTATAAATTAGTTGTTCCACATTTTAAAGGCGCGGCACGTCGTCTTAATGTAATAATAATTTTCGCCTCCAATATGACATTAAACATTCTATAATGTTCGGTAAAGTACTCGTATTACCCTTGCCTCTCGAGAATAGTAGGTTGGCAGGCGCCATCTTTATTGCTTGACATTTTTGGGTGTGACCTTTGCATGATGAATTAGGGTCCAACGTATTACCTACAGCCACCATTGTTACACGGACGGTCAATAAATTTACTACTGTCAATGTTTTCCTTTATTTAATCTCCGGTGTTGTATTTTACCATTTTAAATATATAGTTTTTTTAATGGCACTTTTTTATGGTCTACATGAAATTTTGTAGGAAATAAATGTTTGCTGGCATTTAAACTCTTTCGACTCAAAGGACCAAAATATTTTTTTGTAACAGAGCTAGATTATAGTTACTGAATTTAAACGCAGATGTACTCTAGGATGATAAAACTTACTAAACTAGTAGGATGGTAAAACTAAAATAATCCGGTGTTGAATAAATGTACCAAAATTGCAAACACCAGCCAAGCGCGTGTTTGGTCACACGCAGTATTAAGTTCTTAGTTGTAAGTTGATCAACTATTACTCGTTTACTCATTGAGTCTTTAGTAGTTTTCATTTTCAATTCTTTATATCGTAATTTTTTTCCCATGTTCAAGACGATTTAGCTAGCATACACTTGACTTAACCAAAAATTTATATAAGCAAAAATTTTGCAAATAAATTCTTAAGTTAATAAAAGTTGTAACGTTCTTTTCATATCTGTACAGAACAAACACAATCAAGACAAAGTCTACAAAGATTTTCTGGTTTATTTATAAACGCCAAGTGAGAAGCCTCAAGTAGAAACGTCAGTGAAGATGAAATAACATCGTTCAGTGTAGTAGATCACAGACTCGACTTTTATTTATAGATCGATGAGCCCTGGACGTACAGAGCTCGGCCGGGGTATAAATAGACTAGGATCTGATCCTTGACGCATTCCTGGTTCATGTGTAGCTATTATTAGAAGATTGTTAAATTGATTACTGGATAGCGCGTAACTTATAGTGCAGGCCAATAAACGTTTGATGAGAATCATGAACTTATGAGAAGATTTCCCGCTTTTTAGGTTAAATAAATTTTTCAGAGTTAAATTACCAAGTAATTGAATTAAAATTAGATAGGATACCCGGAATTCACCAATGATGTTTAAGACAGAAATAAGAGTCATATGTATTCTTATTATCACACTTCTGATATAGAAAAATAGTAAAGTTGTGTGAGGAATGATGTTTGTGAAGATATGTTAATTTCTTTTTTTCTAGTATTAATAAAAAACTTTTATCCCTAGAGACATTGTGCACGTTTGAGTTTTAGTACATGATCGCTTTATCTGAGGATGTCGCTGCAACTTGACATATCTATGTAGGTACATATAACGTATTATAATAATATAATATATATCACCAATTATATGATATACATGATATAAATCACTTTTAGTTACAATGGCCGCGGGTAACTCAACCCTCATCCATTCATCAACTAGGTCCAACAAGTAATATCTCTCCTTTAACCCGATTCATAATGATGTATGAGCAAGCCCGGTGTTATTTTTAGGACTGATGTTGTGTGATAGATTACCTAAAGTTACTTAAGTTTTGAATATGGTGTAACTAAGTAACGCAAATACACTCATACTTTCGCAGTAGGATTCCCTGTGTATGGCATGGACAACACAACTAACATGTCACTAACACCCATGACCTGAGAATAAATATTTATCTGTCACATAAATACCTGCCCTGGCCGGGAATCGAACCCAGGAGCCCTCGCTTCGCAGGCAGGGTCACTACCAACCTGGCTATGGGGCCGTCG
>DWPA01003773.1:0-13648 GCA_018251375.1 Calpodes ethlius | reverse complement strand
ATTACCACTTTATAACTAACTTTACAGGGCTTTCCCTAATGCGCTAGTCATATTAACATAAGTAGGTACTTAGTCCTATAAAATATTCCTGAGAAATCTAAAATACGAAGTAAACCTTATGAAGAAGATATACGCCATACATTAAAAGTAGAATTACGTGAAGCGGTACCTGCGTCTGCAGCCGGTGGATGAGGTGGCGCGGGTCGGTGTCCTGGTGCAGCTGCAGCTGGAAGCGCATGCGCGCGCGCCGCTCCAGCGCCCGCCGCCGCTCCGCCTCCACGTGCAGCACCACGTTGTTCACCACATCCAGCAGCATCGCGTACTGAGTGCACCGAGACACCATCCACATATTATACCGACTGTCTAGTATGTCCATGTTAGGAAATAATATGGCGTAGGTAACTTTTTTAGAAAATGATATCTGAATTACCTTTTCTCGAAATTTGATAGAAATGAGTTACGTTTTTTTAATAGATAACTCAGCAGCAAATTAGACAATACGCGGGAAAAAGAAATGGGGATTCAGAAACTTATATTGTTTGGTAATTAGTTAATTTGATGAGACTCTTGTATGTACGTGGCCTCAAATAGCTAACATCTACGTAATGAGGCAGTACCTGCAGTGAATTGGTGCAGACGTCCAGGTCGTGGTGCATGAGGGTGAAGCAATCGTAGGGCTCCGGCGCGGCGGCCCAGCCGGCGCCGCCGCCCCCGCTGGGCTCCGTCTCCTCGTGGGATACGTAGTGGAACTCGCACGCGCACCGCGACACTATACGTTGCAGCTGCAGATTGGTAAATAGATACGATCATTTACTGTTTATAGTAATGTCAATTTATTGAATGTTCCTTGAATCGATCGACGTATGAACGAGCGTATGAATGAATTAAGTAATTAATTGATACGTTCGGTAATTGGATAGATCTCCTGTGAGTAACGAAAATCTCAGAACCGCTATCGTACTTCAGAAAGAAAGTGTAACCCTTAGCCCCGGTGATAATCTTTATATGGCAATGTTGTTAATCCAGGCATTCAAGCCCCACACAAGCCATATGAGATAAGGGTGTAAAAGTTTGCTCGATTACGAGGATAGACCGGGGGCGTCTAGAGGGTTGGAAATAATCTGTAATAAGAATAGATTCAAAAATTGTTACAATAACATGCTGATTTTTTTACATTTTCCTTCAGCTTCTGATACCCCGTGTTCCCGTGGTGCACTATAAAGTGCAGTGTACCTGCGCCAGGCCGGTGTCGGCGCTGGGCCCCACGGTGCGGCCGACGACGCTGCCGGCCGAGTGGCCGCTGCCCACCAACCGCGGCACGTCCGGCAGCGTGCTGATCTCGGCGCCCGCGCCCCGCTCCTCGATCTCCTCCACCGACACCCACTGGATGTTCTCTGGAACCACCACATGAATAAACTTAAAGACAGTAAAACCGTGCGAAACATTATATTCCCGCTGTCTATTGATAACCAAAAAAAATACAAATCGCAAAATGTACACGTAACATCAAACACGCACTAACCGTCGAGCTGGTCGCGCTCGCCCGCGCTGACCGTGGCGTAGTACTGCATGGCGGAGAGCGCGCCGCTCCACGCCGTGGTGGCGGGCGCGCGGCGCACGCGCTGTCGCACCTCCGCGCGCGCCGCGCACAGGATCACGTAGCCGCGCGTCTCACACCCCTTCAGCACCACTTGGGAGTTCACCAGCTCGACTGCAATATCACGACAGAAACTGTAAAACATGTTCACGTCACAAATGATAAGCTAAGTTGCAGAGTCATTGCCAACTATTATTGAGTGAGATTCAAAACGGCTAAAAAAATCATTTCTTGAGTATAAAGATTGGAACTTACCTTTGTTCGCAATAACCACTGACAACCTTAATTGTATTGTAGTACAACTAAGACAGACCGATCAGATGTGACCGACAAGCGTTAGTTCACACCGCCACATTGTACACACACATATAGCTACACTCACTGAGGCAGGCGGTGTGTGCGTTGTCGTCGTCGAGCACGTGTCGCGGCGGCGCGTGCTGCGCGTGCGGCGCGTCCCCCTCGGCGCCGGCCAGCTCGTCGCTGAACACGACGGGCTCGCCGCCCGCCTCGCCCGCCTCCGCCACCAGCGCCGCCAGCATGCCCGCGCCCCCGCCGGCCCCGCCGCCGCCGCTGCTGCCGCTCGTGTTGCACTGGAATGGAACTTGTGTCATATGAAAGGAACCATGATTCGATAGATAACGGAGTTCATTAAAAACTGTTGTAATTATTAACAGTTGCAGATTGCTCAAACGTCGAATCCAATGGTCGTATTATAGATATTAGTAGTAGTAATATATTTGTTAGCGTTTTGTCCTTGCCATTGATATACCGTAGTGTTATCCAACAAAGGTCGATTATCGTATGAACAAAGTTAATGTCGACTAGTTATGCACTAATAATATAACTTTTTCATCGCACTACAATGCACTTTTTGAAGTTACTTTGGCACAACATAATGTTGCTACGTAAAAGTAATTGCAAGCTAACCTGTTTCGCTTGTTCACTACACTTACTTGACTCGACCCTGACGGAGGCGGCGACACCACGTCAGTGTCTCGTTGGTGTTTTGGTGAAGTAGACGGCTTCTCCTCCTCCTTCAGAGCTTTCGTTGATAAATTCTTTTTGAGTTGCTGAAAAAAAGAAAAAGACAATAAATTACCCTGAAACAGATATATTTGATATGGTGACTGTTGATTCAATTCAGTGCAACGTTTTTCGTATAACCCTTTCCCTTGCGTCTATGATTTCATAAAAATTAAGAATCATGCATATTTCACATACATTCAATCTTTTAAACGACCTATCCAATATTATCCCACATGAGGTACACATGAAAAAGTTACTTTACATGTAGGGGAAGGACAGATGAACTTAACGGAACTATTTTGCACAGGGAAGCACAACAGAGATTTGGATTATATTCCCTTATTTAGGATCTACATCCATTTAATTAACAATTTCTTACTTGCGTCTTGATATAAGTGTCGATAAGCGCAAACGCCAGATCGCGGTTGAGCTTGGTCCACGCGCCGCGCAGGTCGTGCACGGCCAGCCGGTGCGTGGGCGCGCTGACCCCGCCCCCCGGCGCGCCCGCCGCGCCCGCCGCCTCGCGCCCGTACGACACGCGCCGCACCGACAGGCAGTAGCACTTCTCCATCGCCGGCGGGTTCAACATCGCCGAATTCTGCCAGCATACAGCTCTTAGTTAATGAACAACTCCTGATTACTAATCGTATGAAATAGTTAATTCTTTAACGCTCCCACATCAAATTTCGAAGGGGAATAGATGTATAGAAGAGCAGATAGGTGGGCAGGTAGATCGAATGACGAATGCATAGACGAATGGTAAATTTTATTGATCTCACCTCATCCCCATCCTTATCCTCTACAGGCGCGGGTGGCGCAGGAGTTTTCAGCCAGATCTCCGCGTCGTTGAGGTCGCAGTTCATGTAGATGGTGGCCCACACAGCGCGCGCTCTGCGCAGCAGCGCGTCCGAGCCCGGCACCAGCGACAACCTGTGTCGCGAGCCGCACGTCACGCGCACGCCCAGCATCTCTATACCGCGCTGCATCGATGAAGACGACCAGTAGAAAACCTGTTCAATTTCACAATTAATTAACTTTTTGTTAACAATAATAATATATTACTAAAGAAACGATTAAACTTGGCGTGCGATAGCGATCTTAGCTGAATGAACAAGTTAAGTAACGGCGAGCGAAGCCGTCGGTAGCTTCATCCTTTGATATCGTAAATTGTATTAAAAACCATCTATAGCCACTAACCTACCTACTAATCACTTCAATCGACATGGAGCAATGTGAGGTAATATAAAATATTTAGCACCAAATAGGAGATTTAGACCTGCCCTAAAGCCATAGTATTCCATTGCTATTAAAGAATAACAATTTAAAACCGCAAATGAGGAGAATCTTTCGTCTATCGTTACCTGCAGGTTGTGCAACGTGAGCGAGGCGCTCAGGTTGCGGTAGTGGCGTGACAGCTGCAGCTTGCGCGGGCGCACGTTGCGGAACACACGCCCGCGCCGCGTCGGCCGCGTCGTGCCCGACAGGATCAGCTTCAGGCTCTCGAACCATCTGCCACCAGAATTGATGTTAAATATAATTTAAAATAATCATTATAATTAGTCTTGAGAGGGATCCCGACGGACGACGAGGAGGTTATGAGGTAAATGTTAAACCAAACACACGACTTACTGACCTGAGAGTGCTCCCGTACAGCAGGAGGACGGGTCCGTCTTTGTCAATGGGCTTCGTGTCCATACTGAGGTGCAGGTCGAGCCCCTGAGACCGGAAAGCTCTATACGAATCGTGCTCCTGTGTAATATGACAATATTAAAACATTGATGTCTACAAAATAAGTGTAACAATAATTAATATTGATTTTATCAACGATATAATATTTCAAATTTTTATTCCTAACTTAATACACCGTGTAATCTTAAAAGGGTATAGAAATTATTGTCTTAAAATATAGGGAGCAAAAGATATTTCATGGTAAGAGACTGTCGGCTCGGCCGATGCGAGACCCTAATGCATCATTATTAATGAAACCGATACATTTAAATTAGAACATCATTGACCATGTCTCCAGATTTCATATAAAGAAAGGTTAGTTTTTATTTAATATCAACTAGGTAACATCGTGCGGCACCGACCTGGTTGCTGGAGTACTCGGGCAGGCGGGTGGGCGCGCAGGGCGCCACGGCATGGTGGTCGCGCGGGTCACCCACGCACTGCCAGCCCAACTTCGCGGCCAGTCGCAGCGCGGGCACGCGCAGCACGCGACAGTCGTCGTACTTGCTGGCCGTGCGCACGAACACTTTCAGCTCGCCCAGGAATCCCAGCTTCCCTACAAAACCAGGGCGAGCTTAAGCTTAACCTTCATACTACGAGGTTCAATATTGTGATTTCATTTCCACTGCATCAGCAGTCATTTTCGTAATGCATTAAGCACCAATTCGATGACAGCTCCAGCTTTATATCAAGAGATGATAATGAAATAGATACACTAGATATAATTTAAATTCTACCGTTGGTCCAGTCGAGCACGAGGTCGGTCCAGGTGAGCTCCATCTCCTCGGTGGTGTTGTACGGGTCGAGCGACACGTGCAGGAGACACGTGAACCGCGCGCAGTGCGCCGTCAGCCGCCCGTGCAGCAGCAGCCGCGCCTTGTCCCACCACGCCAGCGGCAGCGACGGGTCCAGCGACGGACGGGAAACTTGCTCGAACGCTAAATATTCACATAGAACACTATACACTCGATTTCATACGTACGTGCATGCTCATCTGAACGTGTACGAGCAAACGTGCGAAATTGCATTAGCAGTAAAAATTGCCAGTGACTGACCAAGGTTGCAGTGCGCGATGACGGGCTCCCAGCACGGCCCGAACGCGTAGCTGAACTCGGCCATCTCACAGCACAGGTCGTAGTACCACTTGAGCGGCATCATGCTGCGCTCCAGCTCCACCGGCCTCCACGGCGCGCCCTGCTCGATCACCACCGTTCGCACCGCTAGAACAAAACCAGGATGCTATGCTCATCATCACAACTCAGATTTATATAAAGCGTCTGAGAACTTTTGATAGATGTATGTGTAATATATCCATACGAAACCTTACGGATGGATTGAATTTATATTTCAAACAATAATTGTGTGTAATTCAGGAGTTCTAACCCCGGGGCGGAGGATGGTCCTCGGCAGCGCAGACCGTGCCCCAGAGACGCAGGTCGCTCATGCTGAGCAGCGGCTGGGGAAAGTCACGCAGCCGCAACTGCCACAGCGCGCAGCCCAGCGACACGCCGCGCACCCACAGCGTCGGGAACTCGATGCCGTCCTCCGGCCACGGACTGCAGCCAAATTAGGTTTTCTCTTAAGTAGTCCATTTCACTTTAGTAGTCAATAAATTTGCAAATTATATGTAATAGAATTTTAATATAGTTTTAAATTTGATATAAATGTAAGTTAGTCTCACTGGTAACTTTAAAACGCTATCTTTTGCTATTTCCATGGAACTAGAATAGGCCATGTTATTATTATTATGTTTTTATTTCACTTCTATAAATAACTAAATACATTATAATTGTATTGTATCATGTCTTCTCGCCGGTGCTATTAAGTAATAGCATTGTGTCTCTCACCTATCAAAGTCGATCTCCCGGAGGCGCGCTGTAGCGTTCTGCGCGCCGTGCACGGAGGGGTCGGCGAGCGCGATGAGCCGCAGCCGCGTGACGCAACAGGCGACGAGACGCGTGCGCGGCGGCGGCGCGGCGCGGCACCGCTGCACGTAGATCTGCGCGTCCTTGTGCCGCAGCGCCGCGTACAGCTCCTCCACTTTGCCCGCCGGCAGGAAGAGATGCGGTTTACACAACTCTTGAACCTGCACCAGTAATTTGTTGCCTATCACTACAGGTAAAAATAATCTAAGGCATATGAATTCATAGGACACTGATTCATATTCAGCTCGAAGGCCCAAACCATGATGTTTACAGCATGTATATAGGTGCATAAAACCTTTTTTACTGGAGTAAAGACTTAAATGTGAACTATAAATTACATAGATAGGATTATCTCCAAATCGTATAGTTTACCTTGGCGTCCAGCATGGTTCGCCGCTTCTGGCTCTCCTTGTACTCGTCCTCCAGCAGCTCGTAGTTGTCGCGAAGCTTTACCTCGAACGGATCGTCGCTCATTTCTATCACCAACTCTTCAATCTGTTAATTAACATAATTGCAATTTGAACATTATATTTATTTGAACAAATATAGAAGGCGGTAACGGTAGGTTTTTTATAACTCACTAGCTGAATCCTGCGAGCGTTGCTACGCCAAAAACTAAAATAAGGTAATCACAGAGGCGCCATTTTTCAAAAATTGGTCAAAGCAACTCAAAAACCTTCGTGGGCCCATACACAACAACTTTGCTAAAAATCTTCACATGATCAAATGCATAGTTTTGGATTCCATAAAGGACATACAGACAAACATTCATTTTTATGTATATAGATTAATTCTTTTGTTGTAATGTTTACTACATTGATATTGTTGATTCAGATAACATATTTAGTGGTACTGTCTTTTACTTATCAGCCAGATTTAATATGACAGAGACACAACAGTAAAGTCATAGAATATTAAACATCCAATTACTCTCTACCAAATTAAACATGTTTCAAGGAGTAGCCACATTGATCACCTTGATATGTAAATCGCTGGGTAGCGGGCTGTCCGCAGTGAAGGGCTTCTTCTTGATGCCGTGGACCAGCTTGAGCCACTTGAACAGCGACACGAAGTCGCCCTGCACGGCCTCCGCGAACCGGTGCTTGTAGGGGAATATGACGCGCACCGACTCCACGTTTACCGCCCTGAACGATGGTGTACACAGATGACCGCATGTATATATTTACAGTACATACATACTACGATGAAAGTATGTTATAAATACACTGAATAGTTGTTTCATGCATACATATATATGTATATTTTGAACTCGTTTTAATTTTATTCATTAGTGAGAGAAAATCATATCCTTAAATACTCTGAAGGATTTTTGTATTTGGAAATTTTGTTACATGTTATAGTTGACTATTTTTATCCATATCGGTATATATATTGTATTTGAAACAGGTTACTTAAATCTATTAAGAGAACGAATCAAGTCAGTATATTAAATAAGGGGTAGCATAACTAGATCCGCGGACGACCAAGGTCTACAATATGGGGCTCTTAAACAAAAGTTCATAAAAAATATCAAAAAAGTATAATAATGTAAAATGAAGTATACCCTCATACTCAATAAATAATATTACTAGGAAGTAATATGAATTGTTCATAACTCGTTGCACAAGTTGATAGTGGGTAAAGTTATCTTCCAACACCTTACGACTTATTATATTACTCACAGGCGAAGCTACTCAATTCTCTATTTGCTCGAGTCTCGAGCGCCGAGTGCTGCTAAAGTTAGCGCCATAAAAAGATGACGTACCATACTTTATTCCAGGCCAGGACGAAGGTCTCGTTGGCCTTCCGCTCGAGGCGCACGTCCGGGTCGTCGGCGGCGCGCTCCTGCGAGTACCCCTCCACCGTCACGATGTCGTCCCCGTTCAGCGCCATCTTCAGCACCAGCCACAGGATCGATAGCCCCGCCTCGTGGTCGTATGCTATCGTCATGTCGTCTACAATGCACGTACAATATATATTACACACTCGTAATAAAATTAAATTAATTAATTCAATAATGCGGGTGAATCCGTCATTCTTTACTCGTAACACGTCATTGATGGGATTGTAGTTGTTAGTGTCTACGGACAACAGCTTGCGTTAAGATGACGTCACGTTTCTCAGCTATTGACAACTTCTGATGCAATCACGTAAGTAATACACAGTCCTCTCCATAGTCCGCTACGCGACTTTAAACCAATGGATTAGGTCAATACTAAAGTACCACGTCTTGTAGCCGTATGACATATTAGTGACTATGTATGTTTAAAAATATAACTAAACAACTATGAACTCACCAGTGACAAACAGCATGGTGTTCTGCTCGGACAACAGCAGTTTCAAGTTGGTATCGCCCTTGAAAGACACTCTCCAATCCCGCGCCCGTTTCTTTCCTCTTCTCGTCTGATTGTCATCTCTTTCCAGCTTCACCGCCAAAGTGTTCCTGAACTCCCTGACGGCCCGCACCAACGTGACTATCTTAAGGTGCCGATTGACGCTCCACTCGAAGTCCACGTTTTCCAGGAACAGAAAGTCCAGGAGCGCCGAGTGTCTCTCCCGGGAGAGCACGTTCTCGATCTTCACCATTCGGACATGAAAGAAGCTGTTCACTATCTCATCTGATCTTTGGCATTGAACATTTCCTGAGATAAAGAAATCATGGATCACTCAACACATATTAAATCCATGTTATGTATTTGTTATAATTATGAGCCAGAGACAGTAGCAAAAATTGTAACACTTAATTACATACATCATTCGTTTCTTAGCTTGAAAAAATGCTGATTAATCACATTTGATTCTAAAGTGCTAGAGTTGTTAAGCAAGACTAATTGACCATAGACATTATATGATGTTTATATTGAAAATTAAACCACTATATAAATTTAACTGACCCTTATAAGGCACCATTTCCACGACCTTCATTCCCGAGATGAGCGCGCCGGACTTGATGGCGGTCCGCTCCAGGGTGACCGCGTCCACCCTCGTCATGAGGCACATGTCGTTATCGATGATGAAGAACAGGTTGATGTGCGACAGCGCCAGGTTCATGGACACGGTGTGCGCCGGCGCCGCCGCCAGCTCGCTAGGCGCCGGCTCGGCCTTCGACGGCGTTCGGAACTCGCTCAGACAGTCCACTATAGATATTACGGTCTCCGCGATGACGGTGCTCCATTCGAGACGTAGGCAATCCATCATGGCTTCCACCTTAAAAAATATATTTGCATTTGTAATTACAAAAATAAGATACAGGTCCTCACGATATCTATGTTGCACGTGAGGTACCGTGTGCCGTGAACATTTTAGCTTAATCGTTTAACTGAATCGTAATATCGGCGTACAAAATTATACATACTATAAGCTGATTTTCAATTAAACTGTTTACACGTTATAAAGGGTCACAACTGCATGAAAATCGTTTGTTTCAATTTCTAAGTGCACCAATTAACAATAGTAAAACATAAATACACATAATACACATTAATTGGTTACTCACCTTGGAATGTCCGGGCGCATGCGAACCCCATTTGACCAGTGCCACGGCGAGAAGCGCTGCGCCCCATGCATGCTGGCGACGCGGAGGGGGCTCCGCGGTGCCTCCCGCGGCCGCCCAGCCGCCGTCCACCAGCACCTCGGCGCTCCACTGTCGCCCACTGCCCCCATTTATCACCTCAGTTGTGCCCGTGCTCCATCTGAACGCGTCATCTGCGGAACAAAAGGAGATACTTATAAAAAGATACAAAAAAGAGCAATGCTATATGCAAGAAAGTGAGAGTCACATGGTTAGATAGAAATTTATGGGCGATAAAAAGCAGTAAATAAGCGGTCACGCACCTCTGACATCGTGTCCTTGGTCCAACTTGAGCTTGAGCCCACTGCAGCCTGCGGACAGGAGGCAGGTGGCGCCGGGCCGCACGCGAGCCCGCACGCGTACGCCGCGCAACTCGGCGCACGCCGCCACCGCGCATGCGCCCGCAGCCCGCGACATCCACGCGCTGCCCGACCATGCTACGGGACAAAGCATATCGATATGTAGTAAAGACTGATTACAAAGGTGTAGGTGTAGTGTAATTCGATAATTTAGACATTCTTAATATCCAGAGTTTTTTTTGGTAAAATTAGACTCATCAATCTGTTAATACAAGGTTATACAATATCTACGTTTGGTAGGTTGCTCGATGATTTGCATCTTGGTTTTCTTGACCCTCTGCATGGCCGACGAGTACCACTGGAATATGTTGCTGTGGGTGTACGTGATGTTCAGGGTACTGATGATCAAGTACAAATTCAGCACGCTCTTCTCTAACTGTAACAAATACAATACAATAAAAAAATATTAAGCTATTGTTCTATTTGCCTGAAATTTACAAACAATTACAGAAAATAGCAGTTAACTAAGTGAGAACGTAGTAGTGGCCTAAGAACTCGCTTATAGATCTTTTAAACTAATCACTATATTAACTGTTGTATCACCATATATTTTAAATAATATTATGTAAGTGAGATATACACTGACATTAATGTTCACGCATTATTATGATTATATATCCGTTAAAAACATAACTGTTTGGAGTCAATATGATACATAGACATATGTGGAGGAATAAATTCTTGAAGTTTCTTCTCGCTTCTTCATACATCACTTTCGGTATAGATATGATGAAGCGATATCATTACTTAAAGTATTTGTATAAATTAACTTATAATTCATTTTACTTCATTTAATTTCAATCAAGCTCTGTGATGTGAATCAAACCATAATGTGAAATGTTCAATAATATCTGTCAAATCTAAAGGAAACAGGCATAAACGGGACTATTTTCATTACATTCATATTTACTAGCATAAATGTCTTGTCTTCCACATACCTATAAACTCTTAATTAAGTATACATTTATCTAAATTCAATATTTTACAAAAACAACATATGTATAGAATCAAATTTTGATTTGCTTTGATTAATTCTTTATTCAATGTTTCACCTTGGCATCCAACTTGAGTTTGTTCAAGAAGAATATGGTATCCTCGCGCGCGGACACCTGGAACTGGTCCATTTGAAATGCGACATACACCTGCGGTAGTCCCACCACCTCTGCTCCCAGGGCGTCCACTATAACCGATGCTGAACTAAACCTGGAGTTCACCTGCAACAAAATAAATGAAACAAATATTTTTATAAGATCCTGTCTTTCGCATAACCATCAATATAATTTTGATAAGGCTATCTTAATATTTCACTCAATATTTACTTTCACTATATATTTTAAGAAATTATTTCACAAGAACATAACAAAAAAACTAAAAATAAAAAGAAACAAAAAACTTACTTGCAGACTCTGTAGAGAGACTTCAAAACACGTTTTTGTAATGTTGTCCACACAACTTACATTAGTTGTATCAATTTTTAAACTAAATATCTGCAATAAAAAAAAATTATGGAGACCACAACAAACAAAGGACTTGCACATTCATTTTCCTGACAATGTAAGCAAAAACAAAAGATTTTTTGTGTAATTTAAAAAAATATATATATTTTATGTTAATGAATGGAGAACAAAACCTTTAACATACCTTTGGTATAATTGGTGCCAACCTGGGTATAAGTGTACTGAGATGATCATTACTTAGTTCACGCTTCACCAGAGGTTTCCTCTTCTTAGCTTTGTGAACTTTCATAAATGTATACAGTTCGTCTTGGAGCAATAGCGATGGACTGCTCACGACTGTATGGATTTTCTGGAAATGCAATTAAGATAACAGCTGATTTATGATAAAATATGTTATGGTGTCTTTTCAAAACAGACAGAACAAATGGAGACCTTCCTTGAGGCTAAATAATTTGACACATTCTCCATAAGAATTTTCTTTTGCATCAGAAATAATCTGATATTCTTTACCGATTTTTAATTTTAGAAATACATAATTTCAGTAAAAATTAATAAACCAATTAAAGTGCAATGAATTAAATGTTGAGTAACAAAAAAATACTTAAATGAAAACATCCACATAAATTTGGTGAAATATCTTTTCTACATTTCAAGAACTACTGTCAATAATTTACTATGATACAACTTCAACAAACTTTTATAAAGTACATACTTCGACATTCAGTGGCCCATCAGCTTTTACAGTGCCTTCGATCAAAACGGAACACGCAGCTTGCAAGAGTATGTCATTTCCCCTGACAACTTTGGCCTCAGCCTGCACCAGGTTAGCAGAGAAGACGAGCGCGCGCGCCGGCCCGCCCGCGGCGCCGTCCGCGTGCAACTCTGCTGCGGATGCGTGCACGCTCCACGCCTTATCAACGCCACTGTTTATAGTCACTGTTGCATTGTAGATGTGTACTCCCATAAACTGGAAAATTTATACCTTCAACATAGTAAGTATAAATAAAGTAATTGGATCGCTGCGAGAATCCTATGGTACGTCGACATATTAAAAAAGTTGAAAGTGCTGAAAACAAAAATATTGTTCTCTTATATTCCTATTGTAAGCCTTAAATCTCCCCATTTCTATAAATTGGGAGCTTTGATAACTGTTCATTCTGTTCAGCTATAATATTGGCAACTAAAGATAACAAATTCTGTATGAGTCCTTTAGAACTTTTTAATGTAAGCTCTATGTATTAGGCATGTGCATTCAACCTGCCTTAAAATCTGATCTAACCAAAAGATGAACTTGTAAATTAATTCGATTCCCTAAATCAATACCAACATTAAAGCTTATAAAATAAAAAAAATATAATTAACATATAATTATAATCTTTTTATAAAAAAAGATATATAAATGACAATGATGGTTGAAAAAACATCCACATTCATTTTCACTCTAGTTGATAACTAATAAGCAAATTGGACGGTAATTAGAGTATGTATTCTTTCTAAGGTGTTTTGAGTAGTACTGGACTGTAATGCACTACAGAACTGTAGAGCGGCCGGAGAATAATTAAAACTAAAATTATACAAGGCTTAAAAACAAAAGACACATACCTGTGCAAACATTATCAAACTATGTGGTAGTTTTTTATCTCTGAAATCCAACAATTTCTTTTGTCCCATCAATTCCAACTCTTTGCTCAAGTCGAAACTACTCTGACCTTCATCATGACCTTCAGATTTGGAATTTGAATTCTGTTTTGAAAGTAGTGGTTTCAAAATTGTCTCCACAACGGCACTCCTCTTCTCCTCAACATTATTGCTAATGTCAATAGTCTTGATTACTACTGACACTAACTTATTAATGTCAGAGTTGAAGAAACTACTCCGAAATGAAACTTCATCTATGTTCTGAAAAAATATTTATCTATATAATCCATAATACTATTGATTTATTATTTACTCATTTTTCCTTACATTATATCACATCTTTAGCA
>DWPA01003772.1:0-13650 GCA_018251375.1 Calpodes ethlius | reverse complement strand
TAAACACGTCCCGAACGCGCGCCAAGTACGCATCCATCCAAACAAGGTCGAGTGGACGATGCTAACGACCTCGTAAAGCGACCACGGTGCGCTCCAACCGAACAGAGCCGCTGAACCCGGCCGTCGTGTAAAATTCGTTCCATGGACGATCAATATTAAATTTCCCACGTGAGGCGACGTCGTTATCTTGTGTCGTGAAATGGCTTGGACAAAATTTTAATTTAATTTTCTGATCTTCAAAATGCAAAGCTTCGCGCCACGACAACTCCCGATGGAAACACTTATAAGTTTGTAAATGTATTCTATGCTCGATTGCCAATGTTATTTGTAATTGCTACTTCGCGGCTGCACCGCCTGCACCGGTCGCAGATGTAACAAAGATTAGATTATATCAATAAGGTCCATAGTGTAGCGAGCGCACGGGACTAGCGTCCGAGATCGCTGTAAGATCTTTTAACTTCTACATACTTCAAGGTATGATGGAAATAGTAGTTCTTAATTAAAACGAGTACTTTTAAGATGAAAAAGATGACGATGTGAAGTTTCGAAAAAGGAACAGCGAAAATGCTGATATAATGAGGATTCGAGATGTAAACTAAGCGTTGAGGAGCGTTTTTCTTGTCACTACACGTACTCTATATTTTCAATTAATAAAGTATAACATGCAAGAAAGGAGACAATATTCAAAAGCAAAACTTAGTAAAAATATGGCTCCCACTTTGGAGTGGGAGCACAGCATAGCGACTAACATAGGAAGTAGCGCTGATTGAAATAACATAACAGTTCCTATCGTCAACACTCCACACGATAACTATCAATAACTAATGCAAAATAGAAGTTATCTTTGCTATATCAAAGTCCAATTTAGATCGTACAATCATGAGTTAGCGATCGGCTTGAATCAAGGCCGCGTTGAAAGGAAACTGCGTTACAATTTCAAATAGTGTACAAACAAAGAGTTCCTTTTAAATAAGATTAGCAAAACGTATGTTTTTATAAGAACGAATTATAAAACAACGCCAATAATAAAATTAAATAACATATAATCTGCGTGACAAATTGCCATCCAATTTGTGGAATATAGAGTATTGCACCACAATTAATGTTTTGAGAGCCATTCATTATAGTTACTAATATAATATTTAAAACAAAACATACTACTTAAATTATAATTACGTAATCATTATATATCTTGTAATGGTGGTATATTGTGATTGAGTAAGAAGAACTCATACCAAAACCAAGCCCACGTTTGCAGAGAGCAGTAATAAACAAACAAACAGAAAGACAGGCCACTATACAATAAAGCTGTTAGCAGAGTCAACGACCTGTCCGTGTTTACGAAACACTCGTACATTTGAACACCGACACATTTTCGGACAGAATGTTTGTGACCGTTTCTAATCTCACTTCATTAGTCCATTTTAATCCTCAGTAGAAACAACGTCATAACAGAACCGTATAGTTACTCTTTGTTATGTAAATAATCGACGCAAGAACAGACAAGGTATCTAATGGCATGGTGTTATCGTTGCCATTGCAGACCATGGGTGGCATTGATACGTTGCCGATCATAAAATAAATGGCTCTCAATCCCCCAACTGAAACACCATAAATCATGTGACAGCTGACTCGAGGAAGAGGGTCATAGCCAGCCAGGCAGACTTCATGGGGAAACAATGATAGCACTGCAGTAGTAATATTAATAATATTGATAATCTTTTATCATCTCTTACGACACCCTATTCTATCGGAATCATACGGATAGCATTCTGTGCCGCAAATTCGGTCAAAAGCTGTCTTATTATTGTAGATAACGAAATAGATAATATAATAGCACAGAGCAACTGAGTTCATATTAATATCTAATATAAATATCTGCACAGAAAAGAAATCAATCAGAAGTTTGTAGCAAATCAACAAGAAACCAAAGACGATAATGAAAATGTCAAAACAAATAAGCAACGATGCATGGAATTATTCGAGAACGGTGACGGCTGACGAACTGCGAACGTTCGGGCACATCGCCGGAGAAACAGTATGTGGGTGGATTATGAAGTCTAATGAACGATACTTATAAGCAATCTTCAAGGATTGTCGTAAATATGGAGACGTACAACCAGACAATGATTTAAAACATGCACAAGTATGAAACGCAAGTGTATAGTTGTATACCTATCGCTTGTGTATTGTAAACTGGCTGAACGTTCTAGGAGACCACAGCCCGGCAACATCTGGAGTTGAGTCGATGAACAACAGTAATTATAAACTCGTTTTGAATAATTAAGAGTAACTACAAGTGAAACACAACTGTGTAGGAAGTGGAATTGCTCCGAGGGTTCTTTATTTGTCTGTGATAACAATAAGAAACCAGTGCTCCGCGAGACCATTTACATAACATGTTATTATGTATACTATATATGTACTGTCACGATTCATTATGACTTAGCAACATTATTATACTATATTTTTAAATCTAAGTTTGGAACCAAACTGTAAATATTACTGATATTAAATTTTGCATGAGAATGGGGATACAAGTCAGGTTTTTAGAAACTATTGTATTCTTGCGGTGTAAGATAGGTAAGTTGCTTTTGGATACAGTCACCGATATTGCACAGAAGAGAACAAAAGACATTTGGCACGCTAGTCCCTAAGGCAACAATAATTACAATGTTAAAATAACACCTACCTATCTCAATAAATAAAAAATAGATCGAATTTTAAATTACTAGAATGCTAATGCTAATCTTGTGGACTGTGAATTCAAGTTAAAGTATAAAGTCTATTCTAATTCCAAATGTTTGTTATTAACCAATTTTAGCTTTTATGTAAATTATTTTATACCGTAACTTGGCAGTGCCAGCGCGCTCTTGGATAACCTCTGAGGATTCTGAAGTACGAACATTACTATGTAACATTGATCGACAAAATTACCGCCCGAATCTGACTAGTTACGTCATTTATGAAGAATGTTACAAATGTATCGACATGATTTTAAATTACGCAGAAATAAGCTAAGACCTTCGAGGCGATGCTCGTTAAGTAACAAATATTTACCGCAAACGTAGAACACATTATTTAATTGATTTTATACGTTTAAAAATACTTGAGACTCATAACTAAGAGGTCATTGATAAACAATGACTTAAAAGGACCTATTCTGCCCCAGACTGTTTAGTGTCATGAAAATAACATGCGGCGGCGGTTTCCAGGAACCAATTGAAAACAACAAAGAAAAATCTAAATTCTATTACAACCGCTTCGCTAGCTCACCCAGTCTTGTCTTTACAGATCGCTTCACGTAAAACTAATCTGCTCACGAATTGCTTTTAAAGTAACCCGAACCAAATAACCTTAATAACCTCGCAATGTCGCAGACACAGCTAGGGCATTGAACCCATCTAAAAGACTAACTAGAACATTTTGAAGAGAGTCGTCGGATTATATGAAATTTTTATCCACTAAACTGACAACCACCCACACGACTTATGAGAAATCCCTTCATCACCCCTGTATAAAGTGTCATGTGCCCAACGTGTCAAGCACCACAGTAACATTAATGAGATCACTGAGATACCCAAAATGATCATACTGTGCGATAATTTGATTGAAATGCAAATCATAGCGTATGAATCCGGTCCCGCATGCGTGTCGCTCCGTAGACCGCCAATTACTGCCGTTGGGTACTCAATAACAATGATGATATCGCAGCCCTAACCCTTCCCAAGCTATTAGTTCACGCACCGGATATACGACCTAATTTGTCAATGTGCGGGTGTCAACGATGTTACAATCATTCTTTAAGAATTACAAATGAATTATCAAATACTCGCGACTACGCTTCCGTGGATTTGGTGAAGGGCGCAACTTCATTTTAGAAAAAAGAATAGGTACCCAAAAAAAAAAACAAAAAAGGAAATCCGGCCTTAGCACTTAGATACGTTATAAATCATTGTCGAGAGCAAAATTTCAGATTACTAGATCGAAGATTTTGAACTGGGCGTTGATATATTCGTATTAAGAATGTCAGTTCTGGCTGCGGAGTTGTGCAGCAGCGCTAGGTTTTGACCTCGGAGTTCATTTACTTTATATTATGTTATAATAAGAAACCGTTTCGCATCATAATTTACATATAAAATAATAAATATATTCGTATAATTTTATCAACACAAAAATTATATTTAAAAATAAACATGTAAACGTTTTCAGTGACTAAAAATACGGATAAACTTTTTGATATATAAAGCATGATAGGAAAGGTTTCGTCTCAATACATTCAAAGTAATTTGATTACCAGATTACGCCCGCTTGAATGCTAACAGTACAGTCGGCCTAATGAAAGGGAAATTTATTTATACAACATGACAAATTGAGTTTGAAGTGTACCTGATATTACATTCCAAAGTAATTCTCATACCTGTCAAACATTTCAATTTGTAGTTGGAACTTAACTACAATGTTATTTACTCTTTCTGGAAATTGAATATAAGATTGACTAGCAAGCCATGACTTACGAAACGATCGAGCTGCCAAGACAGTGAAAAAACATAAATTGTGCAAACACGTAATCTAATTCCAGTTGCTTATGTCAATTAATAAGATGAAACTAAAAAAGATCATGAAGTACTGTATTGACCAAATAATGAATAAGAAGAAGTGAAAGAACAAAAAAGAAATATCTAATCCAGATAGTGATTGCTCAGCTTCATCACAATGTTACGTCAACAATAGTTTCTGTAAGTTCCGAGAGTATTATTAACTTGGCTGAAACATTTCTACGATGAACAATGCAGACGAGCGCAGTACAGGTAGGGCGAACAAAGTACATTTGCACGGCAAACTCAGATGAGATTAATTATAGTATTATACTACGAAATGAACAATTCATGTATATGTTAAACGGAAAAGTATGAAATTCGGAACTGCGTACAATTCCTAAAATAGATAAAAAATGTATGAATTATATACTTTTCCGCCGAATTCCATACATTTCATACATAGCGATTAGAAATCACATTCGTGATAACAGTGACTGTAGATAATTATATAGATACAATCTACGTGACAGATGTCGATGAACTTCGCTATTTTATTTCGTACATTTCCCGTAATATAGATATTGGATTTCCAAAAAACTGTTCAAACGATTTCGATGAAAATTGCAATTGAATATTTTTTGGACTTTGAAATCGATTAACCGAGGTTTAATTTTTAAATACCCTACTTTTCATATAGTTTTGGTATATAGGTAAGTACCATTCCTAGAGTATAACACGGGCGGTTTAGGTTGGTTGATTTAGTTTGATTTGATTGACACTCGGTTAATTACTAGATTGACCGTCATTTGTATGCTCCACTTTGTAAAGTCTAAAATGAAGTGACACACAGATCCCGAAAGGAGCTTGGTTACAAGTAAATAAATATTGTGAATAAGTAAATATTGTAAATAAAGTAAATATTGTGAATAAGTAAATAAATATTGTGACACTTATAAGTAGTCCCTGGATGACCGAGCTTTGCTCGGCTGTATTTTTAGTGCATCATGTGTTTTTGAAATTATATTTACTTATAATAATGCAAATTACTTACTGATGAAATATGAATAATATATTTCGATCTTACCGACATAAATTAAAAAATAAATAAAATTTAAAATTTCTCACAAAAAGAAAGAATTTAAAAAAAGGAGAAAAAATAAAAGAAACGATCAGACCGAGATTAGAACTCGGGTTTACTGTGTTTTGCAGCGACCATTTCCCGACCGAGCTATTCTAACTTTGAGAATAATGGCGAAATTTAGCTTTGTAGAATACCAAAAATTATATTGTAGGAGGTTTCAATGAAAACACGGTCAAAACGACATTATCTGGAGATAAAACCTAGCTAGATTGACTTATCGCCCCCGAAACCCCCAAAATACTAAATTTCAAGAATATGTACTTGGTTTTGCGGCTGCTCTCCTACACGCGCGTACATAAGTACGTTTATAATTTAGTTTAAGTTTTATTACGGAACACGTATGTCCTTGAAACGTATTTTCGACTATTATATTTAAACAGCTGCTATGAAGGGACGTTCTTTGTCATAGATGTCTGGTATGTTTGTTATTTCATTGTTATGGCCTTCCTCTGTCACCATGTAAGTTACGGTTTCATCCACGTGGTAATTCTTCCTAATATTATAAATATGAATGTGCTTGTTGTTATAGTATGATTTTTTGGTTAGGAGATAGTTGGGACGACGAGTACTATACGCTACTTTTATTAAATACTAGCTGAACTTGTACTCGTTGCGCCAACACGATCTGCCACGGAATTATATGAAATTAATTGGAAAGACAGTGGCGTCATCTGTGGAAAATTCGTCGTATTAACTTAGAAACTTTTATGGGCTCATACACAACAACTTTGCTACAGATCATCACATGATTAGATGTATCGTTTACGATTCTATAAAGGACATACAGACAAACATTCATTTTTATATATAAGAAAAATGAAAGAAATTGTTTAATTTGTTGATAACAAAACGTTGCCTAGCAACCAGTGATAGAAAGGAATCGACAACCTTTTTATTGCTGTTCTATTTTCACACGCGGGTGAAGACGATTCCTTCCTATCATTAGTCACCAGGCAACATTTTCTTTAATCTGACTGAAGTATACATTGTAAAGGGCTCAAAAGTGAGATGTTTTTTCAGGGTGAAAGGTACTCCTGATTCCTGGTCAAAGCAGAAATTTATGTGACGAATATATCGCATTTTTACTTCGGTAACCTGACAAGTCTGTCATTGGTCATTTTTATACTAAATTTATAGTTATCAAAACATTGTTATGATTTGAGATAGCTAAGTTTGTAAGTAAAATATTTTTTGTAAGTTAAAAAATGCTGTACTGTAACATTGTGTTCTTTAATAACATTATTGAAGCTAAGAAGCCATGTGTAAGTTTGTTTGTCGTAGAGATATCGGTTGATGCCTTTGGTGTAATGGAATTGTTCATCTGATGGTGAGGAGTCAGTCCAGAGCTGTTGGGGTCAACAGTGATTGAATGTCATTGAAGATTGAATCACATACGTCTATGTTTGGAGTCACTAACATCCCTGACACCTAAACAATTACTAAGAAATATCACGTAGAAGAAGAAAAAATATACTTATAATTAATTTACAATTTATTTTCTTTCATAAACCGACTTCTTTCCTACAATTGGAATTGATGTACGTCCGTAGGAATGATAATCTTCCCTTTTTGGGTAATATTTTTCTTTTTTAGGCTTAAAACTATCAAATTTTAACTGTGAGGCAGCTTGGAATCCCACAGGGCGTTTTCGAGGCCTGTAATCTTTTTTATCTTTCGATGTCTGTGGAATCGCGTCCAATTCAAGAGACATTTTATTTTTCTTCTTCGCCTTTCGTTTTTGTGTTTCTTCTTTCGAAACAAATTTTTCATCTCTTTCGTCTTTCACTTTTTCTCGATTCGAGAAAGCCTTTCGACTGCGTCTATTAACTAAGAATGCTTCTCTGTTCCCATGTAATGGTGCTGAAAATCAAAATTATTACATTGTTTGCTTCTTCGCCGGGTATTGCGGTAAAATTTCACTTACAGAGCACAGGAATTTAAAAAACATCCTGAACTTTAGGTAATACATGTCTTTTGTCTCTATTGAGTATATTAAAAGGAAATCAATGAACTGCAGTGGCTGTATTCATTTTGTAAGACAATTTTGCATTTCTAACATAAAAATCATCATCACTACCCGTAACTGTTCCACTGCTCAGCTCGGATCTTCTCTTTGTCGTCTTCGGATTGGTAGACATCACACACCTTAAAGAACATTATGGAGAACTCGCAGGTGACAGATTTCCTCACGATTTTTGATCACCGAAACAAGTGATAGTTAAATTGTAACACACATGACTTTTTGAAAATTAGAGGTGAAGGATTGGAACTCACCCTTACCCCTTCCCACATTCGTGAAACCAAAGTTCGAAACTACGCTGTCACTGCTTCATTAATTCATCAAGATTAAAATACTTTAGGATTACGTGAGGACTTACGTGAGAATGAATTTTTCCTCATATCCTCCAAGACATCTTTCAAATTTCTTCGCAAATCATCCGAATCTTCAAATGATAATGACGAAGATGAGGAAGTGGAGATAAACGAGGATCGCCTGGACACAAAGGGAATAATGTTACGATTATCTTATCTTCTTCTCTATCTCTTATATATGAAAATGAGTGAATCTTTTTACGTGTGTGCATAAGTACACACACACATCTTTATACTTTTTTTTATTCTCTTTACTTACTTTACTTCGTCTTCTACTTCTCCTTCTACTACAACTTTAAGTCCGTCACTTCATCATACTTCATATTAAAGAAGAGTCCCTGGATGACCGAGCTTTGCTTGGTGTTTTTTTTAGCACATCATGTTTTTTTGGATATATCTACTTATAACAATGCAAATTACTTACTGATGAAATATGCATAATATTTTGATCTTACCGACATAAATAAAAAAATAAATATATTTCTTTCTCACAAAAAGAAGGAACTCGAAAAAAAGAAAAAATAAAATAAGCAATCGGACCGAGATTTCAACTCGGATTTCCTATATTTTAAGGCGCCCGATTTGCCGACCGAGTTATTCTAACTTCTTAAATATTGGCGAAATTTAGCTTTGTCTTCTAATGATATTGTAGAAGAATTTTTATTCAATGAAAACACGGTTAAAACGACATTTCATGACGATAAAACTTAGCCAGATTGATTTGTCGCCCCCGGAACAAGTAGTAGTTGTTCAAGTAAATCTTTGGAGTCGTTTCCGAGATCGTTGATATATATACAAGAATTGCTCGTTTAAAGATATCAGATTGTATGTGTAAAGTTTAAAACTCACTCGCTTTTCCGTCGTAACTGGTTCGTATAGGTTTCGAAATCGTTATTTAATCCGTTTTTGTATTCTTCTATAACCTCAGGGTTGCTAATGAAAATAATGGGATCCGTTCTTAATTCATTTTCTTCATTCTTTTCGTTTGCATCGTAATTCTTCTGCAAAATACGCAGCATATTTTGCAAGTTCTCGTTAATTTTGTCACTTACTTCTTTCTTGTATTGATTGAATTTTCCTGTTTTATAATAAGAACTAAATTTATTTTGTGAATCAACTTTAAAATACATTTATAGTTTACATCCTTGTATTATTGACTTAAAGTATTTTTGTGATATTGAAAAGATTTACAGATTATAATAAAAGAAGAATATATTATACAGAAGTAAGCTATTATAGCTACATACAAAGTCATTTTTAAACAAAATACACCAACAGACATACAGATAGAATTAAACATTATTCAATTAAATTTTAAATTAAATTACGCACAATTTTCCTTTATACAACAATACGGTAATAACTTATAACAACATATTTTCGTGATACGACATTTATGCTGTCACGTCAATATCAACCATACTAGTATTAAGTAAGTAATATCGCCACTGGAAAACCAATAGTACTAAAGCTCCATAATTTTATAGGAGAGCGTTTTAAAGTTTTGTTTCCACAAAATCGATCACAACTCGTTCCCTACCCGTCCTATCTAACTGCAGTACCAGCAAAGATATATCGTAACAGTGTGACCGACGTACTGAGACCAATATCTTCTGTTTGTTTTGGAATTTGATTATAACTTGCAATACGTTAGTATATTCCGATTCACCGCAAAACGAAACCAATTCAACGATATAAATATATCTGGCTAAAATGGCTAAAGGCTTTTCAGATATTATCATTGGTTGCTGTGAAGTCTGTCTCTCGAACTTTGACTTGCTTGTTCGAGAGGCTACACAACTCGTGTCTGGCTAAGAGCTTGTTCTTTTTTCTCATTTTCTTTTTCAACGTCACCATCAGACCCTTCGTAACAATTACCCCTTCTCTTACAACCAGACCCTTCTCATCAGCCACAAAGATAAACAAACCTGTCCTCTCTAGATTTGTCATGAAGTTCCGGTCATTTAGATTACGTAACCGTTTCTCATTTTGTGAACTCAATAGCTGTATGAAATGTGATAATGTTTTCTGATTTGCACTGTTTCTTTCGATGTCCGTGTTGGGTAGTGCTTGGGACAGTATGACGAAACTGAATAACGCTGAAACATTATAATTAAAACCTTTATTGTACAACAAAGTCCGTATCAGCCTTTAAAGGTCCACTGCTGGATGTAGGCCGCCTAATTTACGACACTTAAACCGGTCCTGAGCCTTCTAAATTCAGTGACACCTGTCTTCTCCGGATCGTCAGTCAGTCTGATTGTCCTTCTTTCACGGTATAATCGAACGTTGTTTTAGAATTAAGCTATTATTAGTCTACATTGCAACTATTCGGGATTAAAATATATGACGGTATATACTTTAAAATATGCGGTACCTCCTCACTACAAAGGAAAGCATGCACCACAATAAATGAAAGTATACACCAACATACCACCACCAACACGTGTCTCTCTAACCGGAGCATCATCAGGGTAAGTTGACTCTACGATGGTTAGTTACTAAGTCAATGCTTTCAAGACAGAAAGATTAAAAATTGCACTGACAAATTATTCAATATTTATTTCTACAAACAATAATATAATGAATAGTATGAGATATCATAAAAAATAGTTAATCAATTACTGATATCATAAATGCAAAGGTGTTTTTGTCTGTCGTTTTCACGACGAAATGTAGCGTTTTTATAGTATGATATTTGGTACGGAGATAGTTGGGAGGATGAAGAGTGCCATAGTCTACTTTTCAACGCGAAAAATCAAAATTGTGAGATTTTCAATAATGTGAAAAGACCCATTACGATGTATATTTCAGCCAAATTAAAAAAAGTGTTTAACTATTATTATTATAATAATCTTTCCCGATTATATTTTTAATTAATCGATTTCGATTCACAAAAATGGCGGGAAAGTTCATATTAGATTTTGCGCGCCATTTTTGTCTTCTTTATTTCCGATATTATAAACACAGATAGTAAATATTGTCTATGCCGTAACTCTATCTTTGTTAAGGTACAGGTTAACTCTGTTGATTGTTTTTATTGCAGATACGCTCCTTGAACAGTTGCAAGTGACCGTTAATGCCAGGTATTGATATTTTTTTATCTGTTTTGAGTTTGACGTCTTCAAAGCGCTTACTGGCTGTATAGATAAAATTATTTTCTATTCACGTTCATGTTCAGACAATTTAAGAATTTTTAGTTTTTTTTTTTTAGACCAGATATGAGTGACGCAGAGTTGCCGTACGCTAAAAAGATTGAATTAAAAAAAAATGCTTATTTTCCTTTCAATTTGCGTATCGCATTATAACGATAGTAAAATTATACTAATCTATTTTCTTTTTATTACAGCGTATAGACAAGGTTTCGACGCTAAGATAGAGGGCAATACCAGCAGACTGCAATGACCATCACTGAGACATTGTAAAGTAGATTCAATAAAAAAATATATGATTCGCATAAATGTATTTTTTTTAATGTAATCCTAGTAATACTATTGTCTGGTAATAATTGGCATTATAAATATGCCATCTATACATATAAATAAAATTGGAGTGTCTGTTTGTAATATTGAAATAACAGCTTTTTACTACACGCAAAATATTTTTTACAATTTTTTTCCGTCTGTGTGTCTGTATGTTCAGGCTAATCTCTGTAATGGCTGGACCGATTTTGACGGGAGTTTTATTAGCAGGTAGCTGATGTTATAAGGAGTAACTTAGGCTAATAAAACAAAGTAAAGTAAAACATACACACACACAAACACAATGACAAACATTAATTAAGATTTCATTCTATAGTTCTAAAGATTTTGAGTGGGGCCACCTGATACAGGCATAATAATGTATATACTTACCAGGTAGCCTCTGACCATTAAGTTAGCTATGTAACGTTATAGATTAGTAAAGACTGATAAAAAAAATATATAACAAAAATTAACATTTTGGTAATCGGAAAACTGAGTGAATTAATATCAATTCACATACTTACAATACATAATTTTTGGTAGTTTTCATAAAACACATTTATTTACGCGCCAAAATCATAACACGCATATTTAACTTTTGTATTGTAACTCGTCACATGTTTGTTAACTAAAGGCGTGGACAGAATTCGATAAAGACACTGCTATTTTTCATCTATCCAACTATTTTTAGACGAAAAATCATACCATAAGGACGCTATTTAGAAAGAAGTACAAATAAACAAACGTTCGTATTTATAATATTAGTATAGATATAGCGTTGCCTTCTGTAATTATTGTGTATGTATCTACTCTGTGGAGTATGGTTAACTCTATGCCCATCTGACCATTATTATGCATCTGTATCTCATATGTAACAGTAGGCATTTGTCTATATATAGTCTGCGCTGCGAAATACAGAATAAAAATTATAATGTCATGTGAGTTTTGTATGCAAATTTTTATAGATAATTTGTTAAGAACCCGTTAAAACTATTATAATTATATAAACAGACACACTACTGATCTTATAAGGGTTTTATATTGTTACTTGAACTTACGAAACCTTCAATAAAATAAAATACTTTAGATTTCTTACTGGCTGAGATGGTATGGTAGGAAATATTAAAAAAAAACAAAAATAATTCTATAGATTTTTTTAATGCATTCTACATATTACAGACGTTAAAATCAATATACCGGTATTTCATGCAGCGGTCAAATCCAGGAGATATCAACAGGTTATTTTGGTTTTAACTGAAAAAAAGAGATTAATATATATTTAAACAGATCAAAAAACACTACTTATGTTACAGAAAAAAAAACAATTCAAAATTTAATTCCATCTCGTTGACACAAAGTTCAAAATTCAAAATGTTTTGATCATTTGTCTCTTTCCCACAATTATGTCAGCGTATAATTTAGAATTCCCACACACCATTAGAAAGAGACAAACGATTACCTAACGAGTATTTCGAACTAATATTTGGTCAGATATTCGCTCAATTCACATGTTCATAATTATCGTTGACATATAAGCTTTTCCCGCCATTTGTTAATCTTTTTTTTATGGTAGGAACAAATTAACAAAAACTTCTTTTCCCGCCATTTTGTTTAATTGATATTTAAAAGTATTGTAGTTATTAACCAAAAAAGTGTCTGTATTACACACGTAAGAAGGGAAACTTTTTTCTAAATTAATACGAAAATAAAAAGATATAATAATATATTGCGACATCTATTGGTACATATACGAGTATGTTGATATTATTTGGTATTCCTCAATACCAACGTAATTGCGATACTAACCTTACGTAGTACTGGAAAGACTCAACAGATGTCGTTAATATTAATTTGACGTATAAACAAGATGGCGCGTAACAGAAAGAAATGTGACGGCAAATTTCTCTCATAAATCGATAAAGAAAATACACTTCAAAAATTCTTCGTACGAGAGTGGGTCTAATCAAAACTTTTTTTTTTGACTTTTTGCTTGACTATCCCACCTGATGGTAAATGGCGATGTAGTCTATGATGTTTTTCTTTTTTAATTTACGCTCACGCTTGAAAAATGTACTTACGCGAATGACGTGGACGTTTGTAACGCCATCTGTCGTAACGTTAACCAAGTTCT
>DWPA01003771.1:0-13650 GCA_018251375.1 Calpodes ethlius | reverse complement strand
CACTCTCTTACCTCATTTGACCCAATTATCTAATAAAAACATTATCAACACTTACTTCGCGTCCGAAAGTCAATGCACTAATATCCGTACCCAAAAAAACAGAAAATTGTACCATTTTTTCAAAAGTGCCAATATATCAATATACTCTGTGTATAATAAAATGTTTTACACGCATCTCTTACTATATCGTACATACTATACCTACTTTGGCCGTTAATCGTTTGTAAACTTAAAAGTAGAAAAAGCAACCCGTTTTCCGTACCTTCTTCACACCTGCAATATTCTCACTGTAGGCACATGTATACATTGCCTTCTGTGGCGTCGCGGCGGGAGGTTAGTAATTACATAAAACGCTCGACTTAATGAGATTCATAGCAATTATAATAAGCCGAGTACGAACATGTGGATCAATATAAGATCACTGGATAAATCAGGTTGGATAAACTCATTAATTGTGCAGTAATTCATAAGAGTTGAGCACTTCGGTGTTCTAGTATGCTCCCAGTAACGAGCTTCGCATAATGATTTATCTGCGGTATACCAATACGTGATGAAGTTTTAATTACGAGTGCCGCGGAGAGTTATGAAACACGTTTGATATATGAATGATACAAACATTTCATGTTTGAAACACGGTTGCTTTGCCGTGCTAGCCTTGAGTTTCGAATAGCTGGTAAAGTGAGTGGTGATAGACTTTAATACGGCGTTGGCATTCTCTTCGTCCTAGCTATGTATAACCCATGTTGCCGGACTTAATTCGCTTTTGAAAATTAAAGTGATGTTGGTCATAGTCAAACGCTGGTACTGTATGAATTCTACGTGCATATTCCATAACGACTTCTTTTACCGACCTAACAGGTAATATTTTTTTAAATTGCACATAACCTTGAAAGGTTGAAGATACATGCTGAGTTCGAAATTCAAATCAACAGGCTTACACCAGCACCTCGAACCTCAGGAATAGAAATTTGTAATATAGCAGGTACACTATAAAATTTGCAAAATTTGAATTTTTGCTTTTTTATTCGTTGTGGAATAACTTAAATTATATTTAATTGAAAAATTCTAATATTCCGACAAATTGTCAGTTGAACGTGGATTTATGATCGACTTCAGAATATAAGCTTCAATGTTAATTGTATTTCTATCTGAAGCTACACGGACATATGAATAGATATGTGCTACAAAATGCATGAAGTGGTTGCATTATGTACCGTCGCTGTCAGAGTACAACACGGGTGACGCGAATTTAAATCCTGCAAGTTATGTAAGTTGTGTAATTGGTAAGTAGTGTATCATGAACGGACGATATTATACATAGGAAATGTCCAGTGCATATAAAACTGGAGATATTTATTTTTTTCCTAAAGACATTAAAAATGAATATAATCAATACAAAATTAAATTGGCTTTAAAGCTAAATATAGTTTGAAAAGCTCAAATTTGTAACAGTAGGTTTCTATAAAATGAATTAATGGTTTAAAAAACAAAAAAACACGACTTTATATTCGAAACTCAGTAATTGTACTGTTCAACACTGAGAAGTTCTCTCGCCTGGACTTAATCCTTAATGAAGTATCAAGTAACAATTGTTATAAAGATGTATTGTCATCGGAACTAAATCAGTATGCCAAATTTCAAATTCATAGGATAAAAGGAAGTGATTCTAATTCATCTTGCAAGATTTGGCCCAAACAAACATCGACAAACAAACTAACAGACATTGTAAGACATTTTTTTTAATAAACGATAGTGCTTTCTAAAAAATCTGCAGAAAATCCTCGTCTTGATTTTTAGATAGAAAACTGTCACATCTATGTCATAGCAATATCTGTCAAATTATACACACCACACATATATCACACCTAAAACTTGAAAATGCGTCAAAGACGTAAGATCTCTAATATCTAAGTATAAAGTCTAAACAGCCCACCCACATGATTCTGCCATTACACCCTTACGGATCGCGGAGCCTCAGTTACTCTCATACCAAAACTACAATGCGTGCATTACGCTTTGGTGACGGAAATAGTCAAGAGTACGCCTAAAAGGGCGTGAGCGCGAATGTGTTAAGTGCTTTATGTTGCTTTATACGTGACTGATTTTAATCAAGCAGCACTTAGGTATAAAGTTATTATTGCTTACCTACAGTAAGACAAGTTGCAACATTATTCTATATACATATTATATACTTTTGTTAGTCAGTTACTTAAACTTTTTGGTACAGGGGCGTACGATGAACGATTATTTACTAATATGCACAATTCTTGCTTATCAGAAAAATAAATGTCTTTTGGTTCGGTTCTTTCCTTCTTACTAATATTATAAATGAACTTGAAGATATCATATCGACGATATCCCTACTAATATTATAGATGCGAAAGAAACTGTCTGTCTGTCTGTCTTTTACGCTTTCACGTCTAAAGTTCAGGACCGATTTTGATGAAATTTGGTATGAAGCTAGAACTGAATTTGGGAAAGGACATAAAATACTTTTTATCGCGAAAAAAGGGTAGAAGAGGTTGAAATAGGGGATGAAAGTTTGTATGATAGTTTGTTATTGTCAAACCGATTTTGATGACATTTAGTATGAAGATGGAGCTGAATTTTGACAAATAGTCTAGACCTTGGGAAATTCTATAAGCTACTCCTTACCATGTCGCGTAATATACCCGAATTCAAAGTTAGTATTCTATAATGCTCAGAATAATAGTGAAAATGACAAAGGAGTTATGGATTTTTGTACCTCGGGGCTATATACAAAGCGGGGCTAACCTGCCCGGATTTAGTGTATATTTTTTGTGTTGTTTTAAATTTCGTATAAAAATACTACATTTTCATGTTTATTGTATCTGTAGTTTTTAATTTTTGCAACATGCCAAATAATAAATCATTAACGTTGAATGATCGCTTTAAAACCGAAACACTAAATTAATAACAATTAAAATATTATGATAATACATTAGTTTAATTTATGAAATTTAAGTAGATGTTAATACTTACAAATCGATACAGATGTACAAACTTTACATTATGGCAAGATATGATATAAATGTACAAATTTGAAAAATACGGCAATAAATATCCAGAAAATGTTTTAAGGAAATTTTAACCTTACGATCGAGAAAAGTACGTGAAATTAATACATTTCTCCTCAAATCTAAGAAACGGAACGTATACGAAGAAAAACACCACTAAGCTAACAATCTTGAAAATTAAGATATTATCCAAATAATGGATTCCACTCTGATATGTAATACTATTTTTATTTACCAACGTAAATACTCAGAACTTGAAACTAGAAAAACAAAAGTTCTTAAAGCGTAGCTAATGATTCTTTTTGGCAACGAAATCTGAAGTGAAGTAAAATTAAAAGGAGTCAAAGACAGGAACAAAAATAATATAAATGTAAGGGTAAATATCAATTGACGTACACTAACCATTTATGTATTTCATACTTACAGCTTATTACATAGAATGAAGAAACGTAAGGTTTGGATTTTTTTCTTTTGATTTACATTATTCCCCTATTAGAATTAAGCACGGCCGGGGATCGCGGGCATCGTAAAAAGTAAAGTGTCCCTTTTTACGATCTCGTAAAATGACCATTTGCAAGAAAAAATGACGACGTTGCCCATGACACGTCATTACCATTGAAATATGTGAGATCGAAAAGTCTATTGAATGTGAATAGCATACTGAAGCTGTAAATTCTGAATAACTTCAAGCCTCTCGTACCAACATAAATAACCGTTCAAATTCATTGCACGAACACAACGATCTTTTCGGAAGATTATTTCATGATCATAAAACGAAGATTGACTTTCCACAAGGCACCCTTATAATAGCACTCGATGCTGCTATTGCGTGTCAATAGAGATTTCGCCGACCATTGATTTTATGAGAACTCTTTTGTCGAACGCCACGTGTCGGACAAATAAAACTGCTGTGGCCACTTTGCTGTCGCCGCAAATTGGATTGACTTTGTGAGACAGAAATATACGATCGCTCCCTGCAGTGCATTTTATACGACGCCGGAGACTATACTCGAAGGTCCTTTTTCTCTATTATGTGGGTTAGTATCTTCCAACGTAATTCCTAGAGACCTAATGTTAAAACGTGACTCTAAATATAATATTGTCATTAAAATACATACTTAAATTGCAACTTATAACACATGACGCAGTAGGAAACATGAGATGTTCAATCTACATTAATAGCTGTAGCACTCAAGTTAATTCATTAAATTTACATGTCAACAATGTAGCAGATGTGAGGAAGATAAAATAACTACCTAGTAAGTTGATAATGTGTTTTAGCATTTGGTAAGCGTTATGTGCAATATTATTTGAAAAAAAAAAATACATCTCTTCATCTTCTTCTTATATATAAAAATGAATGTTTGTCTGTATGCCCTTTATAGAATCGTAAACGAATAGTATAATTAATCATGTGATGATCTTTAGCAAAGTTTTTGTGCATGAGTCTACGAAGGTTTCTAAGTTAGTACGACCAATTTTCGACAGGTGGCGTCCTATTGGCGTAGCAACGCGCGCAGGGTTCGGGTAGTAGACTAATAATAACCTATTTCATAATGCAAAAACAGAAAAACAATGCACAGCTTAAACTTATACAAAAATCATGACAGCAAATGAATTCCTGTATAATGTCGGTATGAAGGCAATGTTTGTCTGTGGCATTGTTCAAGAAACAAGGTTGTATGATTCATGCAGACGGTAATACATACAATTGATCCTCTCTTTCTGTTTCATTAGGAGACCTCACAGTATTGTTTATGAATAAGAGTTAAGTCTTCAAACACTTTTGTCGTTATTATTATTGTTTTATAATTTCGACGCAGTGCGCGAACAGCTAATATTAGAAATATAATATTATATTCAATAAAAGGAGTGTCTTAAAAATAAATATAAATTTTATTAATACCGTAGTTAGAAATTCGCCATTTGTACAATAGTTGCAACCACCTAGTTTTGTACAGTTTATACATTCCCAAAGCTTATGCAACATCGAAATGCTAAGCTACATACGATATTGCTTGGCTGTGCATTGCTCTTTAATAGTACTACCTACTGGGAGAAAGGGGATTATCCCTATCCTATACGATATTTATTTACTGTAAGGCATAAAGCTGTTTCTATGCAGAAGCCCGGGGGATTTAGCGAGTTCAATATTTTACAGCTAAACGAAAGTTCTGCTGTCTAGGAAAAAACTTTGTCACATTTAGAAAGTTACTTGGTAACTTAGATACTTTATTAAGAAAGTTCTGTAAGTAAATTAATTAGTAAGGTATTGGTAAAGGAGGCGAGCAGTAAAGTTACTGGCTGTTCAATATCCTTAGTGGTCTTTTTCTAGAGCTTCCGTAATAATTCTTCTGTGTAATAGTTTTTTTCATGCTAAATAACTAGCAGACAAGCACCGCTGGTACAGCAGTCCTCGTGCATATTTCACTTATTCCTATACCTATACTTATCTGGTTCTTAGAAATTGAAACCAAAACACATAAGTATATCTACAGCTTTTTCTAAAGTTCCAGAAGTCCCGGACTCGACTCCCGGCTGGGGTAGACATTGATAGATGATTGTTCTCGGGTCGTGGGTGTTAGAAATATCTAATATGTATTGTATATGTCACTTGTATCACAGGGCATCATTGAATGGGGTATATGTGTGGGTAAATTGTAAAAGATTATAAATACTCTTATTTTTGCTTAACTTCTAAAATAAAATGTTGCATAAAACCTGATCTGAAAGAGAGGCACTTTCAATAGTCTAAAGGCACCATAACTAAAAGAGTTCAGATGATGGTCGCTAAATCGTTTTTAAGAATCGACGTTTGGATTCTGCACGTAGCTAATTTTAATTTGTCAAAATTATACTTAAGTGCAGGATGGCATGAGATTCTGAAACGTTGGGCTTCACCATATAAAGACATGAGTGTTTTTATTTATTTTTTGATAAATAAGTGTTTTTATATATTTTTTTAGAATAACAACTGGTGTTCTAAGCTGCGGGTAAATCGATTTTTCGAGAGTCATAACATTGAAATGTAATAGCTACATTTACAGTACAATAGTGCACTGTGGGATCATTCGGTTCAAGCGAAACAACATTAAGTTCTGGGAGCCGAACTCACTTTGCCGTAAATGTAAAATACTAAAAAGCGTTCAAGGGTGAATTGACCTCGCGCACATATGAGTCTATATTTATTGGTTTAATCCAAATTTCTGTACAGCGCCATCTAGTGGTCAAAGTTAGACTTAAAAGTGTTTTTGATTTTTTTATTATTCGTTTAGATTTACAATGTGTTTATAGTCTATATATCATTGTGAATGTTTGTACAAGAAATATATTTCAAAGAAATTATTAGTAGTGGTGCGCATTTATGGAAAGCCGTGGGTATATATGTAAACCATTATAGTAGAATGGTTTGTGTGTTCAATTTTAAAATGCTCTTTCCGATACTTTTAAGGATATTAAGACCGGTTTCTACCAGTACGATTTTTCTATCTGGTCGTCTCAGCGGGCCGACAGCTAAATGGAGTTCATTTAGTCGTGATGCCAGAGGCTGTGACGTCACTGGAATCCATTCAAGATACTAGCAATTTGGAATATACTCCTATCTAAAGAAGTTAAATTAACTCTCTTTCGTAAAATCTCAATCTATATATTCGTAAGTACAATTAAATGATTTAAATTTTAAATAAAAATTTGATCCATTCGTTTCTTATTCTTAGAAGTCATTTTGTATACGTAGGTTTAATCTAAAACACGTAAAAACTAACAATTTAAATGTCTCATTGAAGAGATTTGTACCTTGTTATCCTTCAACAAAGTAAGTGATAATTAATTTCAAATACTAAACTTTCAAGCACCAAAATAAACTCGAAAAAATAAGCTAACACCTCGACGATTTAAATATTTCCAAGAACAATAGACCGACTCGTAAACTCAAGAAAATCATTGTTCAACGCGAATGTACTAGATATTTGGGTAAAACTCCAGCTTGGATATTCCAATTATTACGAAAATTGTATATCCTCTGTGAATACCTGTAATAAATATTTAGCAATATTTACCAAATTTGCCAGACATTTGTCTTATATTTAAAGTTTTTTATTTCGTATTATATATACTAATTATTATTAATCATTGCTAAAGCAAATGTTTAAAATAAATAAATATTTATTAAATACATTTTTAATAGGTAAAAATTAAGCTGTCACGTTCACCAATATGGCACCTATAGCTCTCAGGCTTTCGAAAACTTTTCGAAAAATTCTAGAGAGCTATTACATGGAGAATAAATAGGTAATATTTTTTCTGATTGTAATAAACTTGGGGTTCCTTCAATGGCAGGCGTATGATGCAACTCCTTCTCTCACTGATCAGGAACGCTTCAGGTCAGACTGTACCTTCTCAAAAAAGAGGCTATACAGTGAAATAAATAATCACAATAAGTTAATGCTTCATTACCATGCCATACCCGGAGTATAAAACCATACTGGCAGACCAAGGTATTTTAAGAAATGACAAAAGTAGGCCCCTTTATATGATGGATTTTTTTTGGAGACTTTACTGGCTGGCAATAAAATGTTTTTGTGAAAACTTTGAATAAACCAACAAACAAATCTGATTTCCGAAGGGGGGGAGGGATTGGAAACCAGTATTTTCGATCTACTCTCTTCTTCTTCCATCGGCAATTCATCAGGGATGCCTTTGCTGAAGTCTTTGCTGATGTCCATGGAACACGTTACAGCAGCTAACCCGTCTGCTCGTCGATCGGCTATTTATACTTAAACTAAGCGGCAACGTGTTCTTGAGTGGGTAAAGAGCACTGACTTGGTAGAATCTACATATTCACTCTTCAGTTGAAAACAACCGTACCCTATTACGTAAGCTTACTACGAGTAACTTATTATTGTCGCTGATCAATTGATCTATATCTATATCAATCAGGATCTATATCACCTAAATACATATCGTACAGTTATAGTATTATATACTCGATAATATAAGACAATTGATACAGTTACAGTATGAGTAGATACACAATCACACCGTATAAGCTATTCATTATCAGTTTACAACTATGTAATTTTCTTCTAACATTAAATATTGGTATTTCCGTTTCATGACTTTGTAATATGATATGAGGCAATTAGCACGTCGCCGAAGGCTGTACACTTGTTTTGTGTTCTGATGAAAACTAACTATTTGTATCGACTTTGATCAGAGTAAATATATTATGGAGCAGCATAGTAAATACAGTGTGGTATATAAATAGCTAAAGTTGTAATACAGCTTGTGTAATGTATTATTTATTTTGTATATACCCGTGTACTTTGATAAGATCCTCCCCAATTCAATAAAATCTATTCAGCCAAATCGGATCTCATTGAAAATATACGTCAATTTACATATTTGTTCATTTGATGGGTATTGATTTCAATCATATATACTTTCATTTGATTGATTTGACTCGTATTTATTTTTATGGATAAAACTACCGTACCTGCCCTTGTTTCTATTGGAATAAATATATATAGTATATGACTAACAATGTGTAGTATGCAATCGCATTTCATACGACAACTTTCTTTATAAATAATATTAGTGAACGCTGCGTTTTAAGTTTTTTACATTATATGTTAACATTACCTTTGTGACAAAGTAATACAATAGTAGTTTGGCAACTTTGGATCTCCTCAGCAACGGAGAGAGACCTGTACTCAGTTGTGAGATATTATTAGGTTACAGGAAATTGTTTGGTGTTCAATTAGTATTCCACGTCATAATTGTGCTCTGGGCGTTACATTTGTATACATGTATAGCAAATTTTCATTGTACTTATTAATTTTTATTATACCAGCATTGCAATATCTCGAATTGTTGACTTATCACTAAGTATTTCACACTAGATATTATTAACATTTGTAGATATATGAATTTCATTATTTTTATATTATTCATGACATAAAGTAACTTTTAATATGTCGGCTTTTTTGATTTTTGATCGTTCTTCAGGACAAAATTAAAAAAATGCTAAATTTATATTGGAGAACATAAAAATGAAAATATATGTTTAAAAAGCAAGTGATAGTCTAGTAGTTCGAACGATGGTTTTCTGAACGTGGAGACGTGAGTTGGAATCCTGCACGCACCTCTAATTTTCAAAAGCTTATATGCATATTACAAGTTAATTATAACTTACTTCAGTAAAGTGAAACATCGTGAAGAAACCTGCACAACCGAGAGTTCACCGTAATGTTCTCGAAGGTGTGTGAAATCTACCAATTCGCACTTGGCCAGCCTGGTGGACTATGGCCTGTACCCCTCACATAATGTGAGGAGACCCGAGCGCAACAGTGGACAGTTACGGGTTGTGATTTTATGTTTAAAAGCATGATAAAATTAAATTACATATTGTTGTTGCAAAAGTAAATGTTTCCAATGATCTTTTTGTGATGGATTTCCTAACATATAGTCGAAATTCTAACTTGAAGGCTTTTCAACTTGCCAGTGAAAGTCACATAAAAAGTTGTTCTGCCACTTCGGAAATTAACGAAGAGATACAAACACACCGAGAGTAAGATAAAATTATGAAAACTTGTGTTTGGGAATTTGGTACCGTGCAAATAACGAAACATAATTTAAAGAGATTTTTTTTTCAATACCACACAAAACCTTGAGGTATTATAGTGAACAATTCAAGCATCTATTTAATGTTTTTGGTTCGATGTCAGTAAGAACAAACAGTTTTATACGTTAAGAACATGAAATAGACGAAAAACAACAGCAAAAGTCTAGGTTTAATGAGGTAATTGGCCTTTTTGTAATTTGTTAGTAAATTTGTAATCGCAGTTATATTATAACTTCAATTAGCGTTGTGATGAATGTCATGTTGATATTAATAAGTCTAAGATCATATCAACTGATTGTTCTAGAGGCAGCGTATTGTGGTGGTTAAATAAACTAAATATTGGAAGTTAGGCAACTGAACTCATTCTAAATCAATCGATCGACGAAATCTCTCATGAATTCTTACCACCTCTAGTACGATTTCTAACCTGCGGTTGACCTCGGGATCATAAGGCAACGAACTGTAGCCCCTCATACGAACGTATATTAAGGATTATTTACAGACTCATTAACTTATGAAATTGCTTTGAAATAAAATAGCGCTTACGTTTTTTGTCGAATGTTGGTTAGGCTTCATGCCAAGATTGTGTTTAATCTTCACTCCCTATTATAACTTATTGATTTTCGTTAAAACATTACTGAAATTTAGCTCAGCTATATTCGTATTTCCAGACTTATGATTTTAAAGTATTTCAATCTTATTCCTTATTGAAAACATTCAATTATTCATACAAACAGTCTAAGAATCAATAAACCATAACAATAAGAGAAACTGTTCCAGACACTTCTCCGCTCGTGAGAAGGCAAAATCGCTTTTTCATATTACGAGAAAGTATTTTAACTCGTTTTTCTCTCAAACAGGAACCTCGCTCCTCGCAAACAGGTGTGACAGTAAACCACGCGCGAAGTAAATTACAAAAAGATTTTCGAAAAAGTAAAAAACGCGCGATGCATTCCTTCTTTGTAATCGTATATACAAGTAAAAAAATACTTACGTAGGGTAGTAAAACTGCATCTATTTTTCTTAGTTCTACAAAAAATACTGTCATCTTCAAGTAATATTGTACTTTATAATTCATTAGTAACATTTTTTTTTCTCATAGTGGGTGATAAAAAGTAGTATTCGCTTTAGGACCAATACTATTTTAAGCTCAAGTGACTTACTTTGAATCATTGAATGTGTTCAAGAATCGAGAGCGAGAGCGAGAGAGAGATAACGAGAGCGACTTTCCCTCTGCTTTGGATTCACAATACATCTTCGCCTTAAATATAGCACCCTCGGTAAACAATGTACTATTCCGAGATCATGAAGCGGATAAATCATATCTATTGTAATTTTGAACTGAATGCCAACGTTCAGTCTGCCTTCTTTAACCTTTAAAAATTGTGGTGTCTTCCTATATGTCCTTGAGTTAACTTTACCCCTCCTGCTAAAAGGGGAATAAAAAAACGTGGTAATGAAACTCTAGAATGTAGTGACGTGACATATTGTATACCTATACTAATGTTACCGGGTAAATCTGATTGAAAACTATTTTTATAGGCCATATCGAATTATCCCACGAATTTCAGGTTAGATTAGTTAAGTCTAGGACAATCTAAATGTACAAAGATACTTTAGACTTTCATATAACTGAGCTAAATATCTATTGGAGTCAAAGGAATTCTACTTCTGCTTTAATGTAAATTAACCTTACCGGATTATCCAAATTTGTGCAACTGATAAAAACACCGGTGAAGTGCGTATAAGGCCATGCGCTTAGTAAACTTTTCACTATGTGGTACATTACAAAAAACAAAAACATCCTAATTAAACATGTAACGGAGGTACTCGGAAAAAAAATAACATTATATTTTACCACTTTGTCGCGGTGAAAAATACGTAGCCTTATGCCAAAATGCAGCTTTCAAGTATTAAGGATCTATGGATTATGGTGCGGGTAGACGGATTTATATGATAAAAATATAAGAGATCCGTTTTGGATACGGGACCCTAAAAATCCGTAATTGCTTCAAAATTACGTGGTAATTAATAGAAAGCTTATTTTCTTACAACAAATTAGTAACAGGAATAATCTAGATTCTACGTAAATAAAACAAACGAGTAACTTAATGACACTTCATTAACATTATCAACATATTTTGCATTAAACTATTCAAACACAGTTTTAGGATTATAATATACCATGGCGGTCTAAAATTGGTAATAAGTGCTGGAACGTGACGGCTGAAACATAGCTGGCATAATTTCCGGCTTAATTTTTGGTGAAGCTTGTTAATAAAATACTTGTTGCATAACAGATTTAAAACGGTGTTGCTTGGTCAACTAGCTAACAAACACGGTAACCTTATTAAGTATTAGTGTGTTTAACTCATTTAACAATGGTATATAACTTTAAGAGTTTTCCTTAACTTGTTAATGCTAATTTACTGCACAGAGTAGAAAAGCGGTTATAAAATGTTTGTTTAACGAAAACTTTAATAGTAAAGTCTATAGACAAGTTATTTCTTAAATAGTAGTTTAATATGACTTAAAGTTTTCAATATACCTTTAGCGTATTCGATCCACTATTATCGTATTGTAATAAAAATAAAAGTGCAATAAGTTTAAGAATCTATCTATCAGCCCTTGATAATCAACTGGACATTGGCCTAATAGTTATAAGAAATTGGTCAATAATTATTGTTAATATATTTAAATAAAATGCGCTTTATTGATATTTTAAAAGAATGTTGCTAACTCACAAACATGAACAAAATTAAGTGTTGTGGTAGGGTGTCTCATCTGGTTGATATCCTCTTAAATCGGCAATTATCAATGATACTTTGGTGCTAATAATTGGTATTAATTGGCATCTATGAACAATAATCACTCATCGTCAAGAATATCGTCTGCACATTTTTTCACTAAAAGTTTAAACAATCTAATCTAAACCCGTCACTAAAAACCGTATTAAAATTGGGCGTGGTTTGGGAGATAAATGGTAATATTGTTACACACACAAACAAACAAACTTCCTCTCACTTCAAAAGCATATACCGTCTCCTTTCCGTCGCGGGTGAAACCTACTTTGTAAAAAACAATTGACAGATAATTCATCAACATGTAATTAGGAAATCATTAATAACTAATTTCAGGATATTTTGATTACCCACCGGAAAGTACCTGTTTAAATTGAGTGATGATTTAAAGTAAACAAAGTATTTGTATGTATTTTTCTGTAAACATTTATGCAATTAAAATCTCATACAAATAATTAATTCATTATGAAACGATTGATTTCGATCAACAGTATTTTTTTTGTTTCATCATTACAACGCATAATTGTCCCACTGCTGGGCTCGAGTCTCCTCTCATGAGATGAGGGGTATTTTTGTTTAGTGATGGGCAATCATTGCCTCTTAATGAATTGCCAGTTCTCATGTAAAACGTTAATAGTAAATAATTAACAAATTCCCTAAATAAGCAGTTTTTTACTTATAAGAATATTAAGAATTAAATTTTCAAGGCAACTTATGTAGCTCATAAAGATTATGCAAGCTAGTGTTGTAAATTTAGTAATCGGGTTTCTCAACAGCAGATAGTGAGACGGTGGTTTCATGACTCTCACCCGAGGCTAAGTGCTTCATATCGAATTATGATGCGCTACTGGAAAGCTTTCGGTTAATATAACATGTGCCTGAGAAATTCCGTGTGACAATTATTATTAATTATGTATCAAATGATAAATGGAATGCGTCATCCTTTGATAGTAAGGATCTGTTTAACCACCTCATGCTGGAGTTTGAAGATTAAGAAGGCTTGGACGTGGATGTAAATATGACTAGATAACGTAATTACTAGTAATATTTTACGTGTTGGTGCTCCAAAAAAAATACTATCTATCTATAAACCTTTAAAGGTCCACTGCTGGACAAAGGCCTCCCCTAATTTGCGCCACTCAGACCGATATATATAAATACTATCTATCTTTAATAACGAAGTTTTGTG
>DWPA01003770.1:0-13650 GCA_018251375.1 Calpodes ethlius | reverse complement strand
TAAATATTTTATTAATAGGTTGTCTGGAAAGTTCGTGCCGACTTTCGGTAGGCAGCGCGTGAGACCTGACTGAATATATCACAATTATTGAAAACAAACGACATCTTCTAAAAGAGATAGCTTCAGCCATATTTGGAAAAAAGTTTGGTCACGATTCGTTAAATTCGTCAATATTTGTTGCTGCATTTTAATTGTCCAAAAACTTCGGTACCAACTTTCCGGACAACCCAATACGTACCCATGACTCTAAGTACACATGCCAAATTAAATTTTTCCAGTATTAAAGGTCTGTGATCTTAGCTACGGACAGACGAAAGACACTGTGAACCGTTTCATTTTGACTCTAGAACCCTAAGAAGGGGTCGATGTACAACGGACAAAAGTAGTGAGTTTACTATGGGCGTGCTTGATAATCGTTAGAATCATATGTAATAACCATAATATACGTATATTATTTATAATACTAGTACAGACTATGTCAATCTTTCGAGGTTCCCTAAGGTTTTTACCATTTGACAAAAATCGTTTAACCATGTCAAAAGCTTATGGGCAGCTTAACTACTTCCAACAATCGGTTAGTACCCTGACCCCTCCATCGATATGGAATTTCTCAATCACAATTATCGCAAATGGATTGATGTCATTTTATAAAAAAAATATATTTCAACAGCAATACTCTTCTCAAAATCTTCGAGCTTCAAATTTAGGTAACGATATTCCTTAAACAATTCATGATAATACTTTAATTCTAACTAAATTAAATTTTATATTTTACTTCAAACAATTTCTGAACGTCGTACCGATCTCAGAAAATATCAAAACCTTAAATTCCTTTTATAGAATACGTATCCGACATCCAGCTACACAAAAGATTTCGGTTTTCAATTTGAAAATTTAATAACATTTTCACAATACGCAGCGTATCGCAGCCACTCGTTTCATTTACGTATCGCGGACCGTCGCCGCGGCCGATATTGGAAACGAATTACTACCACACGATACTGAATTTGAATTTAAAAAAAAAATATTAAAAAACATTATATCTTTTATATATCACTAAGTCAAAATCCGTCATTAGTAGAAAAATTCTAAACTCATGCTTAAAGGCAATAGGTAAAGAAATGGTAGGCTTATATCTAATACAAAATGTGGTCATCGCCACCTATTGACATTAGTGGTACACGTGGTGTACAGTGGTATAAGGAGGTAGTGAAAACAACAGTTGGCTTGAAGAGACTTCGTCCATAGAACATTAAAATATATCGGTTCACTGTGAGAAGCGACAATATACGCAGACAAGAACACACACACTAAGACTTAGAACAGAAATTTAAATTCATCTTTCAAAAATCGAACCCAAAATCCTTCGAATGACAGTGTAATACGGCTCCCACTGCTTCACACAGGTCGCAGTATTATTTTCAGTTGAAAATTTAACAGAGATTTTACTCAATACGCGGCGTTTCGCCTTAAATTTCACTTGCATGTCATCGAATACGACAGCTGGTTCCGACGTTGATACTGCAGCTGTGTGACATTTTGAATTCAGTTTTGTTGCATACAAAACTAAAAATGCTTACTTTTTCACTTAAACAATAGTGAAAAGAATATACATTTATTTTCAATTCATTTATTCATATTAGTTAATTTTCTTCATATTCCTTTAACGTAGCATAATAATTTAAATCCGTATTAAGATTTCAAAAGATTCGTTACCAACCATATAGAATAGTGTTTTATATAATTAAAAGATCCAGCTCAATCTGCAAAAATCCAAATATCAAGCATGAGTTTGATATCTACTCTAAAGGAGAAACATTTTAGTAGTACTTTGAACATTGCAAGCCACGGGGAGAACTCGTGACCAATTTTTTAAGTTGTATGTATGCAACATTTCCATACAAGCGGTGATAAGTTGAAGCCAAGTAAGGAGATAATTATCGTATATTTATTTTAAACAATGTATGCAAAAATCTTAGTACGTTAAAGGCCTTAGAGAGTGTCGGGCCGCGAGCCTGGCAGCCCGCCAGCGAGCACCACCTTCTGTCTAGAAATGTGTATGTTGCGCATTTCGTTTCACAAACACTTTTAAATCTATAGTATTCTGTAGCGACAACGACTTAAGAGTCGTGTATTTGGAGTGCATTATGTCAGTTGCTCGGAACGCTGCCGTCAGGGCTGCCTCTTCTGCAACATACGTAATATTTTCATTTTAGATGCAGCCCTATGCACTATAAGTTTAATTTTGAGCTCATAGGGACCTACGTAATGAAATCTCGGCACTATAATGACCCGCGTCGGGGCAGATGTGGAGGCAGTAAACAGACGAATCAGTCCCAAATATGTTCGCAGTAGCGGCTTCATGATCAAAATCCTAAAACGTTGGCTAATTATGGATGTCAGTAGTGTACCTATACTATTGATTGTATCACATTTGTTACATCATGGCAGTGCATATTTTTAGGCTTTTGTTTAACAAGTCCGTTTTGGAATTATACCTCTGTGAGTTTTAAGATATTGTAAAGTATTATTGTTACAAAAAACAATAATTTTTATGTAACTAATGTACATATTTTTTATAGAGTCCTATTCAAAATATTCTGGTGCACGCGCCTTTTATACAATAAATATATCGTTGTCACCAAAACCTGCTTTTAGCTTCGACGATTGAATCAAACGGCATTGTTTCTGTTAAAGAACATCGGCAACCCTATCCGATATACATTTGTGTTATGAAAATAGTGAACAAAGAAAAAGTAAACGTTAGTACGTTCATACTAGACGTGGTCGTTAATGTAATGCAGCTTTAGAACACCCTCTCCATTAAGTCAGCCTCATTTCAACAGCTGCCCGGACCACTGAGAGATCAGTCACCGTGGGTTGTTCTCGGCCGAGAAGGTACAAGCAGAAGATTAACCTGGTTTAATTTCCTCGTCCGTTATCTCAATAGGATTCACTACGAACAAGTTAACGACTTGGATCCAAAGATGGATGGAGCCTATTTAAGTACTCGTATTACATAAACTCATCATAGAATCACTGTTTTGTTCGTTCTCGTTCAATATGTGCTAAATAGGTCGTCGCCAGGCCCTCGCCCGTCGAAAAAGTCGGAAATAATTAGTACTCTGATGAAATTAATAATATAATATCAACAAGCTGCTAAAGAAAATGGGATCCCTTGATTGGTTCTTTCTTTCAAAAGAGCTCTTCTTCAACAAAAATTTCTTTGGCATCGTAATTGAAGGTAATCCTAACCGTAACACTAATAAGAAATTACGAACGTAATTGGTGCGGAGACCATTTCTGAGAATGGATTAAAGGAAGACTAATATTTGATACGTAATTATAACATTAGAGGTGACTCAGTGGATTGAACGTCGATCTAATAATGGTTTCTAGTTAGATTGAAATCCTGCACTCAAGTGTAATTTTTAAAATATTCAAAGACAAGTATTTTTGTATGTTATTGGAACGAAGTTAGTCAAGTGGGATGAAATAGGTGCTTTTCTGACGTTCCTAATCGTGACAAATCTCGCCTTTGGTTTAATAGAATACACCGATAGTCTTAAGTTGTTGGAAGTTGAAATTTTTTCGAACCTTAACTTTGGATGGGTCATTGGATCTAAAGCCAAAGTTAGGTGTGCTAACAATGGTGCGGCGTTAATATGTTATAGCCTGAGAAACACAAAGAAGCAGACGGGCCACCTAATGGTAAGCGGTTACCATCACTAACACTAGATTATAAAATTCAGGTTCGGTCACCTGAGTTGCCCACTGCTGTCAAATTTAGGCTGGCGTGGTCAAATCTCCACATTGCATTCAATAGAAAAGCGTCCTGAGAGGCTTATGTTGGACCTCGACTTGGTTTGAGACCAACCTCCAGTACCCGGAGCATAGAAGTAATCAGCCCATCGATATTCTACGCCGTGAACTTAATTTAAAAATAATTATTGTGAATGAGTCTAATAATCAAAGTACAATTTTATTGTGTGTCGTGTCTGGGTCTCTCCGTGCGAACCTTTTGTATGTTATGTGTATGCGAACGATCGCAATTTCTAGTTTTATGTAAAAAGTTTTTAGTGTCTAAATATTTTTTCGCTGTCGTGAAAAACAACTTTACGTTGCTTACTTAAAAAGGGTTCCGGTTTTGTTTCCGTCTATACTTTTGTCTGTCCTTTTAAATTAACTTCCACATCTATATAATTATATAAAATTTAGATGTGGTTTGCGGGTTCCAAGCGTAGTGGGAATGATTTCTGTGAGAGTATTGCTAAAAGGGTCTTTTGAAATACTATGAGCCTGCGAAGATCTATTTTGGTTAGAATTAAATATACGTAATTTTCCACCTGAATGTTTCGTGTTGCTCATGTGAAAAATTGCACGAAAATATTATACATGATCAATTTAACAGGAAAGCTACTTGCAATTTTCGAGTAATCGAATAATAGTCCATCAATTTACAATAACGAAATCCTACATAGCGCGTGGCTCGACACGCACTTGGCCGGGTTTTTCTGTTACCTCTATAAAAAGATTTATCGTGGGCTAAAGTGAAGGACTACACTGACTACAGCAAATGGAGCGACTCGAGTAGCCACGAGGTAATTGATCGTTTGTTGCCTCCAGATGTTTCGGTATCGCCACGTTAATAGCAGTGTGATGAATGATGTATGATTTGCTCCGACAGATTTGCGAAGGGAGCCACAAATAAGGATAACGATCTTCGAGGGAATGCTATGATAAATTAGGTGGCAACGCAGACACCAATGAATTTAGGGTTCAGGGTTTATGATACATTTGATATTTTTGTATAAGGTGAGGGAAATCTTTAAAGCGTTGCCATAATTATAGTGCTGTAAAGAATAGTTAAGTACACGACATGCCCAATGCAATACAATGACTGTGTTCGCTACTAAGTCAAATTAATGTGTCGGGAGCTCTGGAGAAGATTAAAACAATAAACATGCAATTAAATCCTTGATAGAGGATATGTTTTACACGCACATACAATGACATTAAGATATAATTAGAAAAATAACGTCAAGGTGTAATTAACTTTGAGAACGAGTACTATAAGGTATGGCTGATGGTTTTCGTAAATAATGATAAATTCTATATAAAAAGTTTATTAGAGACAGGAACTAATATTACATTGTTTTCTGCAATGAGTTGAATGTAGGAAATATAATATAATGGATATTGTAGACTTGTGTTGATTAAGTATTTAGTCACAGCCACAATACATTCTAGTTGTCTGATTGCACTCGGGGCGTTAACACGTCTATACATATTATATTATATATATACCATTTACATATACTTATAAAGACCAGGAAAACAATAAAAATATAAAACACAGTGAATGGACTTATCATTTGCACGGCATCACAACCAAGGAGACAACTCAATAGTTCCGTAGTTGTTCCCTAGTGTTACCGACGATACCGGCTTAAGCGAAACGAACCGCCTAACCTCAGAAATTTGCTGCAGCGAAAAATCGCTCGACGCGACGGAAATAAATGTGAATCACTACCGCTTAGTTTGCGATCTCGAGCGGCAAACACGGCGACTAGAGGATGTGCTGATCGCAACGTATTGAATATGAACGCATTTATTTCGGAAATTTTTGCCGTTACATATTTGGAAGTATCATCAATCACCCGCAAGATAAAAATATTGTGGTTAGACATCATAAATTTCATATTACGATGCTATGTAGTACTCTATCTATTCCCGGACTCTTATAAGAATACTACAATCTCTTCCATAAGTTATATATTGAACTTCATAAAAATGCAAACAATATCGAAAAAAGTTTGTATCTAAACTAATCGTGGCGACGAACACTTGTTCCTTTGGAATGCAACCTCCACCACATAATTCTTGCCTCGGCGGGCCAGTCGCTGCGCCTATCGTGATGCCGGTACCTGGGGACAAGCCCTACAGCCTACGCAGAGCATAATTCATCAAAATTACGAGGCAATGTTCATTACTTTATTTTAACCGATTTTTGGCGATACCACGATTAATGTAAGGAGGCTCGGGTAACGCTCGGGTCAATCACGATAACCCAGTGTAATTCTATGGTAATATTTGGAATAAAGCGTACAATGAATGACATCCAACTCACTGGCTAGTACTCTCCGTTATCCATTGACGGCGAAAGGAAAATCTGTGGGTAAATATCACAAGAGATAGTTACCGTACTTGAGGCAGAATATCTTGCATAAATCGGATATGTATGAAGTTTTGTAACAAAAATCTATATACAGTAGCTGTAGCTACGAGAATTTAAGTGCATGCAAACATTTTAATGGGTAATATAACTTCATATGGAACTAAAAAGGATGTATGGTCGCGGATAATCTCGTTACTGCGACGGATTCCCGCGCGGCTTTCTTTATATACAGAGATGCACGAGGAAAATTTGGGTGTACAGGATAAACGTAAAGAATTTGTTAAACGGTCAATAAATATGAATACCTATTGATGCGCAATATTTCCTGAAGAAAGGCGAGGTCGGGCCAAAGTGGACCCTCCGAGAGTGAATGTACTCGCAGGAATGTGATCAATATGATCAAAGTTATTGTAGACCATTTTGTTGATTTTTACTAACTTGTAGAGCGTTTGCGTCGCTATTGATGTAACTTCGTCGATTATGAAAGCGAGTCGAAGCAAATCGTCGGCCTATTTATTTTATAATAATTAAAATTAAAAATATGATATCAATATAACTTATAATTATAAAATTAATATAATTATAAAATAGGCTATTTATAAGTTAGTGGGCACAACATCATAGACTACATCGCCACTTACCATCAGGTGGGATAGTAGTCAAGCACGCCACGTGCAATGTATGGAGTTGTAACTGTGAGTTGATCAACGTTTTCTTGCTTTATCAACTATAAATGGTCGTGATAGTTTTCTTTCATAATTCATCATAGAAACTCCATTCTTGAATTTTTTCACGTATCCAACACCAGCCAGCTGAAGAGAAGGTTGTATAAAAGGTTGATACATACGTATAACCACGAAAGGTCTCTACGCTATGCTGCTGACGACTAGCCATGATAAAGCAATAACGCTTCTGTTTTTAACTATAGAACCCTAAGGGCTTCGAAATTAAAGACAGACACATCAATTTTATTTCTTGTATAGCTAAAAGTTAGGAAAGTAAATCGAGTGTTATTTAAGATGACACCCAGGCGACACGACACACAGATGTCGGCGAGCTTTGTACGTGATTTGAAAATGTGAAAAATGACGCCATTTTCATTATCAAATGAGTGTTTGTAGAGCCGCATCACGCCGACGTTGACTAATGTTTCTGGGGCGTTCGCGAGCGAGCGACGAGCGCACAACAACACGGGGATATGTTTTTTACTCTTTATATTCATTTCATGTAAGTAAAGTATGTAACGGTAAACTTAAAAAAATATACGTTTATAAGCATCGATGTCCTTAGGATGGATGAACATGGATTTCCCACACTCAAGGGTTGACATAATTATATAGTTAATATTATGAGGCGTAAATTAGTAGAAGTTCATTGTTTTTAAGTTAATGGATTGCTGCAAGGAATGCTTATAACAACTTGGTTCAATTAGCACCCCGCGTACACCTCTTATCTTCAAAGTTATGAGCATTATAATATTGGTATAGAGGCACCATAGAATATTGACTCCGTGGTGACGTACGAGTGGCCACATAATTCTATCCCCAAAGCTTAGTAGGCAAGCGTTGTTAATTAATATAATCCACATTATCACTATTATTAATATTCATTGATGTTAAATATCTTTCCGTGACACTTCTAGGACCATGTATTAAAAAAATATTGAAAAAACAATTTCTTCTTTGTTTATTAGACCGACTCTCCGGTGCGCAAGTTGTCTATTTATATACCGATATCCTCTTGGCTGTCAGATCCAGAGGAAAAAAAATCTTATGGTTATAATGTACCTTAAAATAATTGTTATAAAACTTTAAGAAGAATCATTTATCTTAAAACTTCGTCGAATCCATTAAGATTACGAAAGAAATAAAAATTATGAACTTTTGAAATAACTTTCTCATATCTCACCGGGCGCGACTAAATAATGGACTCGGCGAGTTAACTCTCGATTTATTTTTTCGAACAAAAACAAAGTCTAATAAATTATTCATTTAAAAAATAATTCGAGAACAAGCTGTTCTCAATATTTCTGTTATAATAAAATAAAAACAATGAGATCGATGTGAAATAAATTCGTCACGTACACTTCGGATAGTAAAAAATTTATCTAATAAATTCAACGTTGCTGTACCTGCTGCGATTTTCATTTAATGTTCACGACGGATTAACAAACAATGTTAGTCTATGAAATATTAATATTCCACAATATGATTACGTCACACATATTTCACTCAATGTACACGTCACTCCGTGTATCATTTGTCTGTATGTCTGTTCCACTTTTCGTTAAGTCAATGATGATCGAATATTGTTTTCGAGTTTGCACGAATTTGAATTTGTATGAATTTCACTTTCAGCTGCTCCGGATCTGATGCAATATGTCACTACTAGCAGTCACCGTCGCAACGTGTTACGAAGAGCCTCAAACAAATTGTGCTGATTAATGCAGATTGACATACAGCATAAGTTATGACCGACGCTGACAAGAGCCAAATCTCGGAATACTTTTGTCTACGCCGTAATGGAGTGCTTACAACTGTACCGGCGAGTGACGAAGCGCTCGAGGGAGGGTTTTGTTACTGAAAGAACAGTACGAACAATGGGATATCTATGGACTACACAGTATACTCTTTTGGAATATCTGGTCTCTTTCTTAAACTGTGAGTAAATGACATCGGAAGAATTGAGTCATAATTTATTAGATTATCCCACCTTAATTCTTTTTTAATGAGTACATATTATATTAAAGAGTATTAACTAAACGAAACAGAAACATAGCTTATACGAATAATTAATTTTAAATATTGATTGTTTATTAGTTGTTAACTGAAACAATTGTATAAGAATCGTATTGTATGGAAAATCAAAATATACGCATTATAACGGGACCAATCAAATAATATTACCCGTTATAACCATGTCTAGCTGGAAAATCACAATTGCGAAGTCATGGTCAATTGATCAAGTTAACTGTAAAGGTGACGTGGCGTTTTCATATTTGTGCGCTTACGTGTTTTTTTTTTAGCTTTTGATGTTTTTCTTGTAAATTTGGCACTGTTTTACAGACTCAGGATCTCGCTAACGACCTGACCTCCAGGACTGGATAATCCATAACCCAAAAGTACCGTGCAACCATTAGTCCGTACCACTTAATATACAAAATAAATTATAATTAGGTTGGCTATTAAACGACATAATCATCATTGCTATAAAATAATATGTTTGTTCGTTATTATGTTTGACCTAAAGATGTATGGGATTTTAGCGGTCGTCTTTATGCACAGCAAAATCTTTCAACGAAGACAGGATTGTTAACCAGCCGGTCTCCAACGTGTGCGTTGAGTCCCCGATAAGTTTTCTGAGGACTTTGTTACGGTGTATAGTTTATGTTAAATGTCAACGACGAAAAAGATTACAAATACGACGAAAAAGATACAGCACAATTAAAGATTTTAAAATTAAGATTAATTATTTTCATTCTCAGACTTTTTGGTGAGCACTACGAGTCAATTTATTTTATAGTACATACCGGGTAAATAAAATGTTAATTTGTAAATATCAATCGAGAAAAGAGTTGGATTTTATTCACAAAGCAGTATTTAAATAATTTTGCCTAACTTTCACTGACGCCAAAAAACTAACTGATATAAGCAAAAATGATGCAATGTTTTATCGGTCTGTATTTATGTCGGTGCACGCGGCCGTCGGTTTTAAATTGTCACACTCTTTGTTTATTTTTAAGTATAATTTTTGTCCATGTTACTTTTATATTTATTTAAATCAAGTGTACTAAATAAACTCCAAAAACACAACAAATATTAAGTTGCTATAGACTCTATACTATAATACTTCTAAGTCCTAAAACGACAGAGCGACGACATTGAGCTAAAATAATGACAATAGATTCATGTTTCTAAGACTACTAGTTTTGTATTTATTAAGACAAAATGATTTAGACCTTTAAATAAATAAACAAATAAACGCTAACACACTCATACTCCCGCAGTAGGATTCCCTGTGTCACGGGCGGCATGGACAACAGAAATAACGCGTCACTAACACCCATGACCCGAGAACAAATATTTATCTGTCACAGAAATATCTGCCCCGGCCGGGAATCGAACCCAAGACCCGTCGCTTCGCAGGCAGGGTCACTGTCAACTAGGCTACGAGGCCGACCTTTCTCCTTAATACAAATATTTTTAAATTAAATATTCCAAAGTGATTTTAAAGACGTGTCACGTCAAAAAATCTAAACTCCGCGTCGTGATTCTTGGGCGTCACTATCGTGAAACGTATTTCTGGCTCTCCGACACCTCGACTAACACGTAAAAGAAGATAAGACAATCGCCAACACTAGAGCCTCGTCTGTTGTTCAGCAAGTTGCCCTCCAGCCGGGCAGGTTGGCTTGAACACGAGTCCCCAACGTTCCCAAAATTATGAATATTTTTCATGTATCAGTTAAAATATTGTTACATGTATGATGAATCAATATTTGTCATGTTATTATTAACATTCATTGAGTATCATTAATTATTTTTCCTTGTTGTGTTGATCGAGTTTTATTCTCTTTTATAATTTAAACCTTATTTATTTGATTTAAGCATAAATTTCCTGTGATTTATTAAACTGTAAATATCATATTGACATACATATTGTGTTAAACCAGATTAACGTTAAAACGTATTAATGTTAATTGATTTATTTAAAAGTTGTTCTTTATTTAGAATTTAAACATTTTAATTTTGATCAAGTTTTTAAACGGTGGTCCGTACTTCGATGAAATCTCTCATATCTTTGGAGATTAACTTATAGAACTACATTAATTTCAACGGCAAAAGATATTCCTACTCAGTTTACAAAAATAACATCACTAGTTACTGATCAATACACATGAAATTACAATATAAATATGATTTCTACTCGCATCATCGGAGAATGTATCCACTTTATGTAAATAGCAGCAACCTGATCGAAATATCGGCATAAAATATACCCATATTAAGTACTAGGTATTAACATAAAATCAACAATCCATATTATTGTACAAAAAATGAATTGTGTATTTCGACTGAGTACAAATTCTTGAATAACTTAGGTCTGTGAGGTACAAGGTACTGCATAAATATCACGGATATTAAATAACAAATTATTTTTACTATTACTGCTTGAACTTTGACATTTTTCAACGGGAACTTTAACACATGTATTCAGAGAAGTGCTCAATATTTATATTAAATTACGTGTAAAAGCATTATATTGTTACACATGAAAAAATAATTCTTCAAAAAATGATATTCGGTTACAGTATGATGTAAGAAAAAAAAATGTCATTTTTGGTAAATTTCTTTAAAATGAAGGTGATATGTGTGTACGATGAAATTAATTATGCATTGATTAATTTGTCCTATGAAAAGATTATATACGTTAACGGGAAGGTTTGTGAAATTATGCAACCTTGACGTGAAGGTTACACATTCCTGAAAATGGTATTTATTTGAGGTAAATATTGCAACCATTCTTAATAAAGCCTGTTTAACGATATTTTGCTTATGATAATTAATTTGAAAACAACTACTAGGTACTTCTCTACTTGCGTAACTAAACAAGCTTACGAACGAAAGTAATTTATAGAAAGATTCTCTACTGTAAGCCTCCTGCGAAACCGGATTAATTTAGACTTTTTGTTTACACTGATCTCATGGGGGATTCGTTTGCATTATAGTTTACACTAATCTCGTTAAATATTTGTTGAGATTGTTTATTTACCAGTCTACATTGATACGGTGGAAGATTGGGCATAATAAGTCCTCTCTACCTTGGATACAATTTAACCTCACCTGCTCATGTCATCTCCTCCTAAAGAACAACATTAGCTATGATTAGTTCCGAACGTTGGCCTCTATTACTCAGCTTATGCATGGCGTAACTTGTGCATCATAGCAATCTTGAAAACATGAACCGTGACTGGATATCTACCAGCTTCACGTACGTCATTTTCTCATGTCTAAGGAACATCGTAAGTTGTTTTTCTAGAATCCTCCAGGCTTCTCGGTCTTGTGAAAGTTCTACGGATGCGTGAAAGGTGGATTAACACGTCTCTTTTACAGTATTTGTTTATCGGATCATGGATCTCCTTATCCTTTTCCATCCATTCCTTTCGCATGGCCGACCACTCTCGGCTTTTCTATACGTCTCAACTTTAAAAACATATATTTAATGCTGACCATTCCAGATGTTTTTTTTAATAGCGTCATACTCTCTGTACTTCTCCTCATCAGAAGCCGCCTCTTTGATAGTTTAGCTCTCTACGATTACCTCTACTTGCCCTAAGGAATGTTTTTGGCTCACCACAGCTAATTTAACAGAATCCCATGTTGGACCTTTAAGTGTATTCCAAAAAGCTATCAACTTCAACGGGTCAATCTCTAGACGAGGTTCCTAAGCTGCTGAAAAAGATTCTATACCGCCGGAGTAAAATAGTACGATTTACACAGAACAACGACGAAAAATAATACTTCCAGATAATCTTAAAAAATGTTTTAATTGAAAGCTCTAAAAATATTTTAGTCCGGGAATGTAGTGGACGTGGCGTTAAAAAGTTATGGAGCTACTTGCATATAATAGCATTAGATGTCACCAGCATGTGTCGCAGCGGTGGCGCGGGCGATGTGGGCGGGGTGAGGCGGGGTGCGGGGGCGCGCTAATGTTGAATATACGTTAATTACCTTCGCCGACGTCCGAACGTAATTACGACAATGACTGATCTGCGTGATGTGTATGTTTTATAAAATTTGCGCCACAAAGGAAACGACAAAGATACAATGAGTCACTGTGATTAATTTAATCACAGAAACTTACCGATTCACCGAAGGCTTGGAGAAACGTGCCAAAAACCTATTATGCTCACGTGGCCAATTATCCTTTAACATTTCCACGAACCAATGTAGTGGTATGGGTTTTACTACGATTGCTTAGTTATCGAGACCATTATGCTGCCTGCATTGGACTTCAGTAGTTATGTATTTCGGAGCTTCCCGCTATATTTCTTGCGCTCTTCTCAGCAGTAAATACTATAATCCTATTTTTTATTTTTGTAACGCTTGTGAGAGCTACGATGTTAAATTATATGAATTTTTATTTATTTACTTCAAGTCAGAAAGAGACACAAAGTTAACCTTAACATCCCTACCACAGACCTCAGTTAGTGCTACTGCTAAAAGTAAATCACTACAATTAAGATGTTCACATAATTGGGATCGAGTTACTCCAGACAACTCGCAGTTTGATCATCAAGTCCTGATTGAACTTACAATCTAATGTTACTGTAATTCCTAAATTTAGTTCGTAAACTTATAAATTGTTACTCTGCTAAGCAGTTTCTCCTTTTGATTGATAGTACCTGGAAGACCGAGCTTTGCTCGGTATTAATTTCAGTACATCACATTTTTTTGGAATTATATTTACTGATA
>DWPA01003769.1:0-13652 GCA_018251375.1 Calpodes ethlius | reverse complement strand
ACGTTGTACGTTTTTATTTAACACAAAATATGCCCGCGGCTTTGTCCGCGTAGGATTTAACAAAAAGTGTTTTACCTTATTTTTTTTAGAGGCCTAAGGCCTCCTTAATACATCCACTATCTGTCAGTACACGTCCCGTCAAAATCCGTCCAGCCGTTTCAGAAATTAGCCAGAAGAAACAGACAGGAAAAAAATGAAAAAAATGTTATTTTGGTATATGTACTGTATGTATATTCGTATGCATGTAGTAAAAAGCGGCTATTTCAATATAACAACCAGACACTCCAATTTTATTTATATGTACTGGTACGATATTCGTTAGAATGTTTGTCAGAACACTTCCTTTGACGGCCCTTAGCCTTAATTAGTTGGTAGTGACCCTGCCTGCAAAGCGAGAGGTCCCGGGTTCAATTCCCGACCGGGGCAGATATTTATGTGACAGATAAATATTTGTTCTCGGGTCATGGGTGTTAGTGTTGTGTTATTTGTGTTGTCCATACCACACGCGACACAAAGAATCCTACTGCGGGAGTTTGAGTGTGTTAGCGTTTATTTTATCCTAAGGATTAAACTCAACACATTGCCTTAACTTCAATGACAATACATTTCTATGATAACTATGGCTATTCAAGGTTGGTTCCAGATGAAAGCATACCTCAATAGAGAATAGCACAGTAACAATTTTCCCCACAATAAAAGCATGTGTTTAGTTTTTGCAGTATTCATTTATTTTACATTCAAATACGAGCTGGAAATACCACAATGCGCTCTAGGTACCATAATTTCACTGTTAATTTTCTCTAAGTACTGAACATTATTCTGGATAATTAGAATATTGTGTAGCCGCAAATGTGCTGAGCTGATGTACTGTGAGGATTATAATTATCATTTGAAACATCTGTGTTATAATTAATAACAGAGCGAGGATGAAGTAAAGGAAAAGAAAAGAAAGGAAAAGATAGAAATGGGAATTATTCGTTTACCACAGATCTTATATGAATGAATGTTTGTCTGTATGTGCTTTATACAATCGTAAACAATACATTTAATTATGTGATGATCTTGAGTAAAGTTGTTGTGTATAAGCCCACGAAGGTTTCTGAGTAGATACGACCGATTTTTGACAGGTTGCGCCACTGTCATTCCAATTAATTACACATATTGCCATGGCAGTTCGTATTGGCGTAGCAACACGCGCAGGGTTCAGCTAGTATATGGTATAAATAAATAATCTATATGTTAATATATGTGAGGTTGTATTTAAGATACTAGCATTTATATGTTTTAGGAATGAAAATGAATATAACTTGAATTCATTGTAATATATAGGAAATTTGGTCAGCGTGGTGGACTATGACCTATACCTCCTCACATCATGAGAGCAGACCCGAGAGCCCAGCAGTGGGACAATTATGGATTGTGATGATGATGATATTGGAAATATGACGTTTCTTGTTATAGTCACCGACGAATTTATGTTTTAATTATTGGTCTCATAGCCCTCCTTATGACTATAACTTATCACATATTTATAGTTAGTTAGTTTAGTTTTAGTTAGTACTGTACTTAGCTAACAATAATAGTTAAATAACAATGAGAAATATTTATTGATGCGAGAAAATAGTAGACCCATTACAATGATTCTTAGAACTTTTGTCTGTTTGTTGTTTTTCTTGGTTTTTTCTTTGTTTGTGCATTTGTTGCTGCAAATATCAAAACAGTAATTTGGATGTCTATTTTACCGAAGTACAACCTTGAGTTAACTTTTAAAGGTTATTATTTAAACTAGTTAAAAAAATGTTAATTTAAAACGTCTCGTCTAAATATATTTTCTAAACGTCTAAAGGCTTCCCACGTGTTAGTTAAGTACGGATTGGAATCTTAGCACCCTTGAGGTTTCCTTCACTGAAGCACAGATTACCTAAGCTAGTAATAATTCATTCATACAGATAACATTAATTCATGCAGATAACAGCCTGGGTTACTTTGTCCTTTTTGCCTTTTCAACGTACAAACAAGGCGTATATCACTGTCCTTGCAAATCTAAATAGACAATAAAATAAACCATATACAATAAGAAATAGCTATTAAATTCCCAAATAAAATTAAGCTCCCTAAACACTCGGAACGAACCGATAATATCCGCGTGTTATTTTTAATGAAAAACGTAATATTTCTTTAGCCTTCTTAAGGCTTTTTCTCAGTCCACGTTGACAGTAATGCCTACCGTTCGCTCGCCAACGCTATTAACCAGAAAGTAATTTGATCTTTATTGAATTCGCATCTGGAATTTTCAAAAATGTACGTTGAAATTTAACCGCTTTGTGAACTGGAATTCCCGACCTGAAGCGAATTGAACTCGGTGATACGAACGGAATATACGATAACCTATGGTTTTGTAAGGCTAATTCTAGAGGTTCTAGAAACCTGTTAACTTTAAAATATAAATAAAATAACGAGTAAATTCGTGGCGATATCCATAGATACAACAAGATAAATATAAAAGTTAAATAAATAAATAATAATACATATAAATATATAATAAAAAGTAATAATAAATAAATGCCTACCAAAGTATATTAAGCTTACTTATTAGCTTATTACTTAGCGATAGCGATTCTTAGTCGATACTCAAAGTTTTCTTACGAAAGACACTCATTGAACCTAAACGGTTAGTTTCTTAATACCGTGGGGTCTAAAGTGAAACAGAAATAGCATGTATGTATGTACTAATGCCGACACGCACTCAAGTGTGATAATTGACTTTTTTTGTACAATGCAAAGTGGTAATTGTCAAAAATTAAGAAAATATGTATTTATTTTATTTGTAACCTGATTATCCATAAATAAATAAGTAAAAGTCGAATCTAAACCGATAAAAAATTGAATTAAGCGAGAACAAACACACAAACGCGCAAACAAATCAGATAAAGATGCCGATTCGTAAGAATATTTTCTATTTTTGGAGTCGGTTCAAAGCAAAGTTTCTCCATGGAACTACGTTAAGAAGGGTGGAGTTATTAGGTTAGAATTAATGAGATGTTTCCCAGTAGATGTATTTATATTCACGGCACATGTAGGTTCCACCCGTGCTTACTGAGGTGTGGCAAGGAGTGACTCTAGTTAAAAATTACAGTTCTATGTATAGTCATATCGTAGAATAATTGCGTTGTTTTGAAATCTTTATAATATTACTAGCGGCAACAACGGCACGCAATAAAGGTTAAAAATGTATGATCTAGAAGTCGAAACACAATCACGAACTCGTATACGCAAAAATAAAAAATACATCTATGTACATACTAAATTTCATGACAATCGTATTTCATAGTTTTTCTAAATCCAATTATGACGATAATTGGCGCGTTAAATTTTTGAACGCATCTGTATAATGTCATTTTTAACGCGTTAAGACTCAAAAATAGCGTAAGCATTACAATATCTCAATATAACTACATGCACACTTTTTTTCTTTTAATATTATGTATTATGCGTAATAAATACACAAATTTCTTATCTTTTAATATTATATGCTTACACAGTTTGGAAAGTTTCATGATAAAATCATTTAAGTAGTAAAAACTAAGTAGATGAGGGTCGAAACCGTACTTAACTAATTGTGGCTTCGCAAAAATCGTCGCCGCTGTCAACCCAAGTCTAATTAGTTGACGCCAATTAGGCGACACACAATATCTAACTCTAACATTATTTTGGCGTCCATGAAGCCACATTATATAGTATTATAACAACGTTACATAAAAATATAACAATAATTTTATTTTAAACTAATATTTTTGTCTACAATTAGATAAAAATCACAGATAAAATAAGGAACTGATTCTAAGGTATATACGTTAGTGTATTATTCCATAAGAAAAACATGCGTACTAGTTTTTAAAAAAATTAAAAGGCCTTTTTCAATCGGATGTAACATTTGAAATAAGGGACCACAAAATTCTCACTAGAAGTAAGGGGAAACTTACTTTAGAACCACCACGAACATTATACGAAAAAAAGAATTATAAAATTTGAAGGAGCACAGTTATATAACAATAGAATAAAGTAAAAATTTTAAAACACTTCAACAATTTAAAAAGCAATAAATGCTATTTATCAGTAATCACAAACCCAATTACGCTGACTAAACATGTTAGTATATAAGTGAATTTTTGTAATTTTTCTCATATAAGTGAGATATTTTTGTATAAATAAATATGTTCAATCATAAAAACCGCTACTGTATAACGAACTCTCCGAAGCACAGAAGCGCCAAAAATAATTTGCTATTAGCGGTCATCCATTGAACTAACGACCGCAGTTGCTTAACTCGGTCGATCGCTTACGATCCATAAAAAATACACCAAACTTACCGATAACGTCTGTAAATTAACTTAACTACCTAACCTACCGTAGTAAGGAAACGCAGAGCTATATAAAAAAATGAAAAATAATACAGGCAAAAAAAGGCACGGACGATCCGTCTGTGGACCTGGATTTCATTAATGAAAAAAAAATGTATATAATATTAACTGTAATTGAAAAATAATTGCAGTTATACATTAAGGAGGTGTTAACGGGCTGGATAAAAATTTAATGCGTCATAAGTGGGCCTACACTCAGCGACTATGCGGTACTTTTTTTAACGTATGCGGTCGATGTTTGACTGACAATAGACGAGCCACGTACGGACGCTGAATTAAAAATTTTTGCGTTTTCATGCACTTTCTGTTGCCACTGCAATCGATCGTCGGCCATGTACGTCATAAAACGCACCGCGTGGTCACCGTGTGAACTCATTGTTACTATACTATCGATTTATACGAGGTTTCCAGAGCCTAGTAACCTTCCAAAATAGGGACGATATTACCTTTTTCATTGTTCAACAATTTGTCCATTCCTCAATGGAGCAAAGGTGGTTTAAAAAAAATAGTAGATACCCTGTCCACGTAAACTTCGTATGACCAAAAAATACCGTAAATGTCTCGAACGAGAATCGGATTTTTTTTTGTCTACAACGAGATTTGTTACCGTGCTATTTAAGAAATACTTTTATTTGATTCAACATTATTTAATCGTTAATAAAAATAACTGTATTACGAAGAACATCCATATCAAAAAACCTCCGACAATATAAGTCGGTCTTTAGACAAAATATTTTTTATCCAAATAAAAAAACATGTTTTACAAAATATTATTTCACAATTATTTTAAATTTAATATTTATCATATAAAAAAATCATACAACTTTATCTATTTCCGAAGAATAAATTAAAATTCATGAATAATATACCTGTCTACAAAATTTAAATAGTTAATGAAGTTTTAGCACGGTTTTTGTATAAAATTATTTTGTATAAATGAACTATACAAAAACGGTCGAATATTAAAAATTGTATAAAGATAGGAATTTAAATTACATGTACTTTACAATAGTAATAAAAATAAAGTATTCATAGACATCAATTAATATTTTTAACTCAACGCAAAATATCTTTCGTAAATTTCTGACTAAAAATATAACTTAAAATATCACTTACCTGGGAAAAACCTCTCCTCAACGAGCTTAATGTATTTTCTTAATAAATCCACTGTAACTTTTTTAAGGGAATGGGGGTTTATTTTCCACCGGTTCGGTGGAAGGGAGCGTTGGGGTGCGATGGAGCCTGTCGAGACGTGTGACCTGCTCGGCTCTCGCGCGGACTGTGAGGGTGCGAGGGAAAAGGGTAAGTACGGCCAGCGTGACGCGCCTGTTGTTACCTTTCCTCAATTTTTACCTTACACGACAACAATAAGGACCTTTTTCGAATGCGCAACATACTCTATTATTACCTGAGCGTTACAACTCACAAAGTGCGATATACGAACTTTGTTATGGTAACGTTTGAGACCGCATCCCCGTATTTAGGTCACATTTTAGAAATTGTTTAAAACGCGTTGGGTCGTTGTGGTCAAGGATTTAAATGTACAAAGATTACCTTTGTGTTGAAGATAAAATAAAATATGTTTAATCCTTTATAATCCTGTTTATTTTGGCCGAAGGTTTTCGTGATTGTTAAGTTTAAAAATAGGTTGTGGTGTTTTTTATAACTGAACATACAAACTAATGATTAGATTAATTGTAACAATATCTTTTAACTTGGTAAGTCCTGTTAGTATTAGGCGTTAAAAATTCCATCAGTGTGTAATTATTCGTTAGTAAGAGGTCTGTGGAGTTTAGGACTGTTAGTATACGTTAATACTTTCCTGTCCTGTTAGTAAGTTTTAGTAATAATTTTAGTAATAATTCAAGTATGAGATCAGGCTAAATTTGATATCTTGACTGAGACTTGTGAAAATTCTTTCAGTCCTTATTTACAATTATTAATTTAACTAATGTTAGAAGAAACTTAACCGTCATAATATTGAATCATACAATGATTTTAAATTTAGAATATTTAATAGCTTCTAAATAGCTAGCTAATTTCATAGCTTCTCTTTCGGCCGTCAAGGTAAAATTATTGTTTTTGAACCAATGTGCGTTATATAAATATATAGAAGTATAGTCATATATTTACATACTAAAGGTCAAGTAAGTAATATCAGCTCAAATACAGTAAAAAAAACCATAATATATAGAACAGCTACATCGCTCCCGATATTTAAAGTCAAAATCCGTTTCTGCGGCATGTGCCTCTGGACCGTATGCAATAGGCCGCCGGCAGAAGGAGTTCATTCAAATCCAATACGAATGCTTGCAAAGTAGTCACAGGATACTTTAAACCAATTCGATAATTCGTGATTACTAGTTTGCATTACGCGTCCAATTAAACTAAGCGACAAACTGCGCGATAACATGAATATTTACATAGAACGTCTTCGTATAATGCAACGGGTAGTTTTGGATTTGAAGTGCTCGTGATACGCGAAAACAAAAAAACATCAATGCTACGAAAAGTGCTACGAACGGGCTACGACATTCGTAGGTCATCTACGGCGTAGACACATACTACTTTTTACGTAAAAATGAATAAAATTGTCTTAATTGCATATAATCCGCAAACATTGGACTGTCAAGGACAATCATTGGAGATCATTTAATAATACTACCCGCATTAAAACGTTGCTACTCATTTTTATCAGGGGCTTCATAGTAACTCCGTGATGGTATTTTACAGATATTATGACATTCTTTTTTTCTCATAATAATAATAACAACCTAAAAACTCGTATCTGCACACCACAATTCGCTGTATCATGAGTACCACAGAAAGACGGGAACAGAAATTTAAAGTCATTATTTAAATTTCTTCTTCGCTGGGAATTAAACCCAAGATCTTCTGAATGGTAATCCGTTCTGTTAATCGTTGCGCCACACGGTTCGTCATTATTGAAAAATATACAGTTATTATAATATAAATGGAACAAAAATTATGGAGTAGAATTCCGCAAGAACGAAATCTTCGACTCAAATATTTCGATAATAAAAATATATTCTACACACTCGTTGATTTAACGCCCACAAAACCCTTCATACGGTTAATTAAGAGTGCTTGTTACGTTTAAAAAGTCAATAAAATTTGCTTTAATTCGCGTAACACGCTAAAGCACGAAATGTACACAGACGCTTACTGGCCTTTGGCACGCAACACGCGAATCTGCTGTATCCGTGAATACAGAGTACTTACTTTATCATTGTAAAAGTAAATCACTTTGACAGTGGGTAAAGTGGTTGCTCTACACAAAAGGTTGGAAAACGCATGCGGCTTTAACTAATTAGTAATACGAAAGTATGATTATGACTGTTAATAAGGCGTTAATCACCGGGTTCTCAAACTTTTTTCTTTAAATTTCACTTCGATTGTACTACTTTAACTATTTAATAAAATAAGTGTCGAGTTCTAAGAGAACCGAGATCCTTTCTGCTTTTATCCGATCCGTCTGATCTCTAAAATCGAAAAGATGGTCGTGATGCTTGATATTGTAAAATATAAATAACTAGCTGAACCCTACGTGCGTTGCTACGCCAATGTGAAATTAATTGGAATGACAGTGGCGCCACCTGTCGAAAATTGGTCGTATCAAGTTGTTATTATCAAAAATAGTTTTATTTTCTGGCCTGGCTCTTAAACTATAGCATGTTGATTATATAGCGATTTATTTAGAATGAAGCTCTTTAGCAACTGGATAGTAAAAATCAATATCTTACACGATGTAGTCTGGCCTTACGAACACTAACAATATAATGAGGTCATTTAGGTATTTTTATTAGTGTGAATCTCGGTATTAAATGGTAATTTCCTATTAACTTGAAAATTGAACTTGATGACCCTTAGTCAATTGGTCCTACTGGTCTTTATATCGATTCCCGAAGCTTATATTTATCTTCTTAGTCGTATAACCTTGACAGAGTGGTCGTGGTCATACATGATTTTAGAGTCAGGTTGGACAGCACTCCATCTGTCATGTCTGGCTGACCGACGTGTTGGTCAGAGCATTCATTTAGTCTTCCCCGTGACCTAACATCATTCACTCTACCCTGCACATTACATCAGCTACCTTCCAATAAAAGTTCCATCAAAATCGGTTCAGCCATTTCAGAGATTAGCCAGAACAAACAGATAGACAGACAAAAGTTGTAAAAAAAACTATTTCGGTGTATGTACCGTACATATTACAAAAAGACACTTCAATTTTATTTATATGTATAGATAAATTTATCTCGAAACATGAGTATTTGTGATATTTGCTCATTGCACACAGAATGGAAACCTAAGCATGGGAATGTGAATATGTTAGTTACTGTTTGACTTTATTTGCTGGCTTTATCCTCGGTTTTGCGTTAAATTTGCATAAACTAAAGCTATTCATGACCCGTGGCGAAATGTATATCACACCGGAATGCCATTCAAAGGGACTTGAGTTCGATTGCCAGCGAAGTAAAAAAATTAATAATGAGTTTAATTTTTTATCGGTCTAGGTTTTTTTTTATTTGTATATCGTTATATATGTCGTTTTTTACTTATCTATGTATATTAATTATATAATTTTCTGTACTCTTAACGATATGTATACAAATTTATTTAAGTATAAATTATATAATTCAAATAATTTCGCAGTCGCAATATTAGGGTTAATGTGAGAAATCTCCAAAAGGTACCTCGGAGTATTTTAAATATTTCTTCCTGCGTATGGTATCCGTAATTTCAATTGAACGCACCGGTACCATGCATTGGGATACCCTAAAGGTGTTCTCGAGGGAAGAACGGGATATAGGAAGTCCGTTATTAAATCCATTTCAACCCTGGTTGCCTACTTATCAATGTTCGGACGAACTTCGGTGGTAGAAACCTTTGTTTAATGTTCCTGAGTCTTCTCACGTGAAGTTCTTCAAGAAAGGCGTAATTCTTCTTGTATTGCGCTTGTTCTGAACCAACCCTCAGGCTTAAAAGCTTAGGTATAAGAAGTATTAGAAATAGTATTTTCATAGTTGTAAACCGAATCCGATTTTTGTCTTATCTATACTATTATTATATAAAGCTGAAGAGTTTGTTTGTTTGAACGCGCTAATCTCAGGATCTACTTATACGAATTGAAAAATTATTGTTGTGTTGAGGAGTCCAGTTATCGAGGAAGGCTATAGGGTATAAAACATCCTGTTATGACTAATAGGAGTCGAGTAGAGACAAGAAATGTTGTGAAAACGGGATAACTGTTTGTAGCCCAGGGGCTGGTCGATTAATAATCATAACGAGATGTTCTTAAAATAGTTTTTAATTGATTATTCTCTAATTAACGCGGGTGAACCCGTGAGAACAGCTAGTGTATGTAAGCGTTTATTTATTCTACTTTTTTGTCAACCACGAAACAACAATATTATCGTAGACCAAAATCTTTCTTCAAGGCCACACAATCGTTACAACGAAACAGCCTAAGCAAAGACTAGTTAATTAAATATTGATCAGCGGATCCATTGTTTCAAGGCCAAGGTACTCGTATTAGACTTGCTTCCACGTCATGGAATAGAATAGATATATGCCGTATCGAATGACGTATTAGAAAATGGCCGCTTCTTCATTGATTGACACGACAACAGCACGGCTTTATAATTTAAGTGCTGCGGCAAAAGAAATTAAAAAATATTCTAAAATACTTAAGTGAACGTTCACACGTTGATTACACGGTGTTTTTTTATATTTGAAGTTGACGTTAGACCAACGATGGACGATCCACTGTGGATAACAATTTTTGTGTTTTTATACACTTCCTGTTGTCATTGCGGTCGAATTTTACCGTATAGCCTAAAATAAGGCACAGTATAGTCGCTACGTGAACCCAGTATTACGCTATGTTATGTGTTACATTTACCGATCTGGCAGCACCTTTAAAGTTACCTTTAATTGCACGCACACATAGAACTTATCGTGTGTACGGAATACATGCAAAAGATGTAGTCCTCGTATCGTCCAATGGTAGATGTTTGTCCTTTATTTATCTATATCAAGTACTCACGATTTCTAGAACCTTTGAAGTGCCTTGATAGTAAATTATTACCAACTTAATTGATACCAATTTATGAATTTTTCTAGAAAATTCAAAGTAATATTTGTTTGTTTATAGTATATTGTACCAATTTATTTGACATATAGACTTATGATCTGTAGATATCTGAAATCCCACAAAATACAGTTTCACTGTATAATATCGAGCAAAGTACACGTGAAAACATTGATTGATCATATTACAAAAAAGAAAGAAAGAAATCATAGCAAGTATTACTTTTAAAAATTAAGCAGTTTACTAGATAATTCATACCATAAAATGGTTTGTCGATTTGAAGTAGAAATACATTTATCAGATCATATAAATACACCGTATTATATTCTTTCATGAAAGGGTTTTCGAAAAAATACGTAAAAATTTACAAAAACAAAAAAAAAATCTCAAAAATTTGTAAAAAATTTACTCAACAATTTTCAAGTATTGTTGAATTTGACATTTTATTATTTATTTCCTAACTAATTGAAACAAATCAAGCAACAATATTTACTACAATATGTCGATGTAACGCGTATGTATTCAATTTATCAATTTCTAAGATTACCATAAACAAACAAAAAAAAATTACTACACAATCTATTACTTTAAAACCCCTTATTCATAGATCATCTCAAACATCTTACACACACCAAAACACCTATAAATATACGCCTGGATAACTCCACCTAAAACTGCAACATCAGACTAGCAACCCTACAGCCATACCGCTCATACAATGCCAGTAAAATGAGATCATAATACGACACACCGTCCTTTACCGTCCGAACTGATTGGCCATTACCCGTACGACACCGTTAGTTCGGGATGACACGCGATAAACCAGTAAAAGTAGCTTCGGACCAGCCGTTAACGGCGATTGCTGTTAGTCAACCGTAGAATGAAGCGAAGTAGTCAACTTAACCACATAGTTACGGTATTTCTAATACAAATAGTCTTTGTTTCTGTTGGTACACAAGATTATACATATACAGATAAGATGAGAAGTGCTTAACTTCTCAACAGCGACCCATAGTGGGTGTACTACTGTATACTAGTAATAATTATAATTATAGTCATAACTTATAATTATAATGGTAATCTCATAGTAATACATGTAAACTTCTATTTTAATTAAAATTTTTGACGTAATATGAAATATGACTCTAATTATATTTATTTACACATATTTTTAATTTGTTACATTTTTTTAAGCCAGGCTTAAAGTCAGTCGTTTCAAATTGGGACATTGGCAAACATTTTATTTTAGCAGGTATCGCATTAAACACTGCCACACATTACGTAATTCAAATAATTCGACTCAAATAATTATTTTAACTTGACTATAGATATATCTATTAGTCTGACGAATACGGTGGCCTTATGACTTCTTCCCATTGACGTTGAAAACACGGAACTAGGCAATAAAATCGCAACTAAATCTTGCGTAAATACAATAAAACCTATTGTCATTTCACTCTCTGTATTAGCACATTACGGGAAATTATTATTCTGCTACGATTTAATATCTGGTTTGATTCGCACGATAATGGAGATAAAATGATGGATTCACAATGTTTTTGGTTCATACGAGCGGAGGTAAGACATTTTTGTATTCTTAAATATATTTATTTATTTATTTATTGGGACAAAAACAGCCCTATTTATAAATTCAATTTCTGTTCCTTTACGTTCGTACTTAAGTACTAAAATGACAATTACATTTATCTACATAATAATTTCGATACGAGAGCTAATTAGAAATAAAATAAAATAAATATATTATTAGTAAGTAAATTATTCATATATTAGGTAAAACGTATTTGGTATTAGGTAATACTCGTATATCATGCGAGATTAAATGATTAAATATCTTTCAGAATATTATCAAGGAATAGATACTTGTTTATAGTTTATAGGTTTAGTTATATGGGAATAGTTGTTGTATTTTTTATATATTTCATTTGGGTAATGAAAGCCTTTGTTATTTTATAGAGTTTTTGTTTTCTTGCGTGTCGGGTAAGAAAGTTATTTTATATTATCTATTAGATTATTCTCTTGATGAAGATAATATAATGTTTTAAAATTTTATTTACATCATGTAATATAAAGCATATATATATTTACATTACTTTACTTTTTATGTTACAACTATTTTTCCTTGCTTCAATACCGTTATCGCTGATCTCTGCTTAGTCCAAAGGTTGACTGGTAAAGAATATTTGTAGCATTAATTCCGCCTTTTGTACCACTGCAAATATGATAAAATAAAGTTTAAATAAATATAATAAAACCAATGTCTGTGGAGAGTCAGTTGAGAAAAACTAAATAGTTTTTTTATCTGTTTCTCTATACGTTTGTTCCTGCTTATCTAAAAAACGAATTAACTGATTTGGATACGATTTTCAATGATTTTAATAAGCTAACGGTACTATTCTACAATAATAAGTAGCAGATAATGCACTGAGTATTACGTTGGCCATTTGCACCGTAATATTTTATTGTAGTCAGTAAAAGGCAAATAAATAAACAGGACTGTTTAATATTTTTTAAATGAATGATTAAATAACGATGGCCGTCATTGCTCTATTTATAATAATTTTGGATTCAAAACATACTAGAGGTTTGGGGCATAGATGACAAGAGAAACCAAATTTTGACCAGTGGCACTTCTATATACCGGGTTGATACCAATGAAACTTCAACCGAAAATCAAACTTGGGACACTATCAGCGGTATTTCTAATACGGTATTAATCCATACGCATATTATAAATATAAAAGCGTGTTTGTTTGATTGTAATTTTTTCACGGCTCAACGGAGCGTTAACGACGATATGATTGTTGGTTAGGAGATAGTTGGGATAACGAGGAGTGCTATAGACTACTTTAGAATACGAATCAATATCTTATTTCCGTGGGTGAATTCATTATGTTGTATATTTTAGCCAAATTCAAGAAAGTGTCGAACAACTAAGTATTGCCTGGCAAGCAATAATAAAAAGAAATTGACAACCTTTTTATTACTGTTCTTTTCTCACACGTGTGTGAAATCCCGAGGAACATCTAATTTCAAATGAGTAGTCATGTAGTATCTGTGGACCTTTAAAGGGTGATAGATAGATATATAGATAGATAGAT
>DWPA01003768.1:0-13653 GCA_018251375.1 Calpodes ethlius | reverse complement strand
TAAAACCTAAACAAAAAAAGATATTAAAAAATGGATGAGATAGTTAAATACGTCTTTTGTTCCTGATTCTATCCATAATTATAACTCATTTTTCGAAAAAATGTTAGATGCGTCTTTTTTACGATCGGGGGCAGCACAGTCCTCTAACAACAACAGTTCAATAACAAACTGATATTCTTATTAACACGTATACTTACAGGACTTATGAACTACCGTCAGTCTATCAGTCCTAATCGAGGCATGTCACAGATGTCCATGACAGCACTGCCAACTCGTTTGTTATCCTTATCCCATGAAGTGCACATTGAAGATGTCTAAAAATCACTAATATAGGGAGTAAAAAAGTAATGCAATAGTTTTTTAGATTTTATAGTGAAGCTTGTTCCGTAATAAACTTCTTTTATTACTTCTCTTATTATACTCTCTACTAAAGATATATTATCTATTTGGTAACTATTTTCTCTTATCCTATACAATTGATTTTTTGCACACGCTATAAGTTCCGATGACAGTGCATTCTTATGACATATACAATCTGACACTATCCTTCATAGTAGAATGCAGACGTGGCAACTCCTTAATTTGTTTAGTTGGTGATGGTTAAATAAACTGACTGAGAATTTTTCTTTTAACAACTTTTAAAAAGAGATAGACAATGAAATATTTCAATAAATAACAGCAAATGACCCGCAATTGCTGTTAACATATCGGTTCTTTGCTTCAATAACGTGACCAGTTTAAAAATGCAGTTCTTTTTATTTTTTTTTAAATTGTCAATTTTTGTACTTAATTTAATGTATTATCAAAACATTGTTAAGTAGAATATATTTTTGTGAGTCAAAAAATGTTTATCTGTAAAATTGTGTTTTTTAAGGTAACACATTATTGAAGAAAAGAAGCGATATATGTTACTTCACTTTTCTGTAGTATACTTTAATGACTATACGTTTTGAATTTATAAGAAAAAAGCTATTGGTTCATTACGTTATTTTTACGTTTACGTTAATACATTACGTTATTTTAAAGGTCGTTCTCACTTTTATTTATTTGTTTTTCTTTGATTAAAGATTACCAAATTATAATAAATTACATTTTCTAAATTAAAATTATGCAATTATTTTAGAATATAATTACGAGAACATAGACAATATTACTATAAAAGCCAGGATAATTGTAAATTTAATTTAAAAAGAGACTTGCCTATCTACTTGACTATCACATCACAGTACAAATACACTAGTCATAATAATTATAAATTTAAAAATAAAAATGAAGCGCATCATTTTGTTTGGTTTTCTGGCTTTAGTGTCTGCTATAGAACAGGTAAGTTTAATAGCAGTTTAAGATATAAATCGGGTTTGATTACTCTGTACCCTAATTAACAGAGATTTTGCCTATATGGGTAACAGCTTCGGTATTGATTCCTGACCGATGAGCCTAAACAAGACGCTTTACTTAGCCCAGAAAATGTATGGTTCAGAAAATTATTTTTTTCATACATTGTAGAAGTGCGAGCGTGTAGAAAAGCAGTGTTTCAATACCCTCTATTGCGCTCGTTCTTATTGGACCCAATCGCGTTACGTGAAGAGTTGTAGATTTCCCTTCTTATCTCTTCGTTTCTCCTTTTTATCTCTTCCTGCGTAAGACTCCCTATTGCGCTCCTTCTTATTGGACCCAATCGAGTTATGTAAAGAGTTTTAGTTTTCCCTTCTTATCTCTTCGTTTCTCTTTTTTATCTCTTCTTGCGTAAGACACCCTATTGCTCTCCTTCTTATTGGACCCAATCGGGTTATGTAAAGAGTTTTAGTTTTCCCTTCTTATCTCTTCGTTTCTCCTTATTATCTCTTCTTCCGTTACGTCAGTGATGTATTTTGTGACTATTTGTGATGGTAACGACGTACTACTAAGTTAAGGTACCGAAGTCGTTCATCACTCGCTAAAGCACTCGCGGTAATAGCCGATTGGTCGACTACCGGCGATACGTAAAGTAGGGCTGCGGCTAGTTATTTATTACCCAAAAAATATATAAAAATTCTCAAAACTATAGATTATTGCGATAGAAGCGACAATCCAAAATGGAGGCTTTAATATGTACCGTAATCATTTAATTTACATAACATTAAATGTAAGTACATATGTTTAGGGCATGTTAGGTCCAACCACGGCCTTACTTTTTTATCGATTGATGGTAATTTACATAAAAATGTTTTATTTCTATAATATGAGTAGCTCGTTTTATTTATATTATGCTCTAAATGAAATTAGAATTATTTAAACGAACTTTGAATTTGAAAAGTTGTGTGTGATATGATATATTGAACAAAAAAAATCAAACTCTCTTTCATTCATTACAAGTTAATGTCCCACTATATTCTCACCTGCTAGTAATTTGCGATGAGTTCTTGGATTATAGAATGCACTAACTAAATAAAAACCAATTTTATCTTTCCCTTATGGTACCCACAAATAAAAACACCGACGCGGGCACATTACTTCATCCCAAGATTAAGTCTAATTTTTGGTCTTTATATAACTTTCACGATTTTGACAAAATGGCTAAATGCAAGAATCAAAACTGTCTTTTATAATTTACAGGAATCATACAAGGTTACGTCAGAAAATCTACAAAATATTAAGAACGCAGGAGAAACTTGTTCAACGGAACTCAATGTTGATATAGCACTACTTCCGAAAGTGGTAGATGGGACACTTCCAAGAGAGGAAACCAATAATAAATATATCTTTTGTATAGCTGATAAGCTTAAATTACTTAAAGATGATGGCCACATTAAGGTTGATAAAGTAGCCGGTTTCACAGGGAATCATCCACTTCTAGAGAATTTCAAAGAAGCGCTCAGAAAATGCGATGAAACAACCAAAGAAAATCCTGTTGAAACACTAATGGGAATATACCGTTGCTATCTTGAAACTTCTCCTATATTGTACTCAATTTAAAAAGAATGAGTTATTACAATAATAAAAAGGTTCGGTTTCAAATTGTATTTTCTTGCATCAATGTTTTAACCTCACAGTGATATTATAAATGAAATCTAATCAATGGGACATGTAACATTTAACAGTTAATATTGAAGAAATATTAAAAAACAACCTTATATTAAATTTATTTATATTTAATAGTCTCATTAACGATCTGAAGAAGACAGCGGGCATCTACAGGATTTAGAAGGCTCAGGACCGATCTTAATGGCGCAAATTAGGGGTGGTCTCCAACAATAGACCTTCAAAGACAGATACATAGATAGATTTAAGAAATATAAGCATAATTTTATTTCGATATTTTTTCTATTTCATATTTAACTGTACTCACACATTTGCCTTTGTGCTTATATATATATATCAATTCGTTACTTTTTTCCGTTTCTTAAATTTGTTATTATTTTTGTGTGAATAGCCGTTAAAAGAGCAGGCAATCCATCTAATAATATTTCTGTCACGGGCATTAGTCACGTATTGTCGGCCAAACAGAAGACCCGCAAATTTGCCTATGAGACACCGTTTGAAGGAAATAAAAAACATTTACCGGGCGATTTTAGAAAGCTGGTAACCGGTCAGGTTGATAGTACCAGCATACTCAGAGGTTTCGAAGAGGAAGGGCCGTTCACCATAACCTCTTTTGTTGTAAGGCAGGCTGCTCTATGCACTAGAAGATTCTCTTTGACTCGAGATGAATAGCGGTCTATACGTCCTAAGCAACATTCTTCTTATTATTATTCTATTAAATCATTACAAACGCTTAGTTTGCTAAAAATGTGCAACACTAACTCCGTATCGAACTTGAAAATTTTCCACAATAATTAATAAAAAATTTAATACCGTCGTAAACTTTATGAATAAATATAATTTGTTTGAATAATTATGTAAAAAAAATATATTAATAAATAATTCGGAATTAAGTATGCAACACGTGGAGTTAATTGGGAAATACTGAAGGACTATATTAAGTTATAAACCAAATTTATTGCTTTCAGCCATTCTTTTAAAACTATTAATGTAACTTCATGACAACAAAATCCATATTTAGCAATACCTACTTTTTATTATATACAAATTTCACTCAAATATTAACCATAGTAAGGAAAATCAGGAATATTTAATTGATATAATGAAAACTAAATAGAATGAAAAAAAGAAAGATGAAATGGACGTAATCTACGTTATTCAACATAGATATAATACAAAACATTATTATAATAATAAATTGTATGATAATTATAAGAGTTAATCATAGGTAATCAGATAATAAGGTGAGTATAAATATTAATTACGATTGATAAATAAATGATAAAACTAATTAATATTGATGAAGATTATTGCTTGATTGGTGTTTTAAAAGATTCTATTAAACTTACACTTCTAGTTCTTGCAGACAAGGCGACTCAAAGTTTTACGTCAACAGTAGTAGCACTCAAAGACCAGTTTTTGAAATTTAAATGGATTGGTTAAGTCTGGAGCAAGAAATGGAATTGCTTTTTAAATAGAATTAATTATTTATAAATATTGCACCAGTAGCAGACCACGAATTACGGATATTAGAGACAAACTCAATTGAAAAGGATGGAGTGAAAAGTAAAAATAATGTTATTATAGTAGCGAAAGTGAATTTCTGTAAATATCTCTCAGAAATAGGCAATATTACCCGTAAAACAGATTAATAAGATCTTGTAATCGATACAATTGACTTTATGTGCGGGCCGCAAGAGATACACAGTCAAAATGTTTGTTCTATGGTTATGGGTGTGAGTGTGGTCTGATTTGACCGGCGTGGATGTGAGTGTATGCACGTTTGTTTTTTTGTTCAAATCAATCAAGTACTTGATATAAATGTATCTGTCGACGTAAGAAATTCCTAAGTTAACTAAGATCAGATTTGCAGTAATTTATGTAATGTCCCGCTACAAAACCGATCTCTCCTAAGTCATTTCCACAAAACTGCTTCAAAGAGAATGGAGACAAAAGCCAACCCAAGCGTTGAAAGTTTTAAGCCGCGTGATTATCAATCTAACAATCGACTATGCCTTCTGTTACTTTACTGGGTCGATGATTTGGGATTCTTCACAAATTTTTATCAGGTTTTGCTATGAATTGCAGGAGTCAAATTACACTTGTAGAGTAATATAAAGTGTTTAAAGATTTAACAATATTATTTTTATACAAACTCATTTATGGCGAGTATTTCATTATTTCAAAGATAATTTAAAATTATAATCAACTTGTTATACTAAAAATGTAATTAAGTTATCGTTTTAAATTAATGAGCAAATTAAAAAATTGTTCAACAGGAAAGTATTTAAGCAGGGACTTTGTTAAGTAAACTCATAGTAAGTTCTGTGTCTTTAGACGTATTTTTTCATGATTATCTGCATTACAATAAAATAATGAAGTGTATTACGACCTTGTTCAGTTTTGTGGTCTTGGTATCTGCTTTAAAACAGGTCAGTACAGCTTTATTCCATTGATAGCTCCTTATAGGATTAATCCTAGATATTTTTCAACATGACAACCCAAGTATCGCAAATTTGTATACCATCCGGAACCTCAGATAAAGCTTCACTGCTATCTAATAAAAAAATAATCAATTACTTTTTACAGACAGACACTTGTCTGTCTGAATTCAAATCATGTGAGTTAAATCGTACTGACTTCCCAATGTCCGGTTGATCTGAAATTTTGTATACTATATATACGAAGTATTTTTGGCATAAAATTTAAAAGTTTTTAGGCAGAAATTTGCTCCTAATACAAGTAAAATATTGATCCAATTTAGTAAAATTAGTTTTACTATAGTCATTAGACTGTTCACGGATGACTAGATTGGTGGATTAACCATTATTAACCATTGAAGCAACTATTCAAGCCATCTAAAACAGCCGGAATGGTCGAATATTTTATCCTCTGCTGACATTTAATTAACATAAAAGAAAATATCACCAAATGAATGTGTTTGTAACTTTCAGGAAACTTTTAAAATACCACAAAAAAGAGCAGAAATAATAAAGACAGCATCACATACTTGTGCAGTAGAAAATGATGTAGACGGTGGAGCGTTTCATAAAATTTTAGAGGGCACACTGCCAAGAAATGCAAACAATGATAATTATCTTTTTTGCGTTTTTCAAAAAGTTTCAATAGCCGACGAAAAAGGCCACTTTAAAATTGAGAAACTAACTGAAAATTTAAAGGATCATCCATTATTGGAGAAACTCGTTGAAGCATTGGAAAAGTGCGAGGAAATAACTAAGGAGAATGCCGTCGAAATGGTAATGGCAAAATACCGGTGTTACTTTGAAACCTCTCCTATATTGTTCGGATATTAAACGTGTAAACAATGAAAATAATAAAAGGTTTTAGTTAAGTAATAATAAATATTGAATTGTCTTACAAACTTATTTTATTGAAGAACTTCCCAATAACGGTAAATACTGATATTGTTACGAGATGAAATATCTCGATCGATATTACTTTACAAGTTGATGTATTTTGAAACACCTTTGTTTAACTTGCAATATTTGATAGAATAAAAAAAAGTAAAAATTAAATTTTGTTAAAAGGTTTCTTTTGGTCTAATATTGCAACCTGAATTAGGAATACTTAATTTATCCTTTCATGCTAAAATCTTACATATCGCTTTTGTTCTGATGACAATACATTTTTATAAGATGAGATGATACTCAGGGTTGGCACCAAAGAAGCGAACTCTTCAATCATGTACAGCACACTTACTATTTTTCCAGAATGAAGCATTTTTTGAGATTTTGAATTAAATTTTATTCTTCTGAATTTTAAATAGTGTCACTTCGTTTTCAAACGAGAAATACATCTGTTAATTGGAGCTTGTAATATAAGGGGCAACCTTAAAATTGCTTGCTATTTAAACTTAAGATACTTTAAATGTATCAATTATAAACTGCAATAAAATTGTATTAACAATATCGAGGATACTATCATATAAGATACAAATTATTGCTTCATTCAATTATCTTATTATAATTTGCTATAAGTAATCCTACTGTAAATACCTGTGAGTAATGAATGTAGAAATAAGTCTACATCTTTATAGAATATTAAGTATATTTAATCAACTTAAATAATATAAATACAACTGCCATGTAATCGTGAGCATGTGATCAGTAGAAGTAAAAATACGATAGCATGGTATTGTTTGATGTTGGCAGAACATTTCGTAGCCTTTGCTAATCTGAAGACACCAAGAAATAATGGTATTGATAAGAATACCTAAAGTTTTCTCTCCTTCTCTTTCAAAGAAATATTCATCCCTTCGTGTAGTGTAGGAGGTAGATCAGTCAACATCTTATGACATTATTATTTAATTCCTATAACTGACACCACACCGAAATCTAGGATAGATTGCCAATAAAAATGTTGATTAAATAATAATAATAATCACAACCCATAACTGTCCCACTACTGGGCTCGGGTCTCACTTTGTTTGGTAAGACCATAATGTTGATTGTTTTCGATACATCCTCAAATTGACATTGATAGAACATTTTCGGACCATAGACCATATTCGAAGAAGTATTTAGAGGCCGCAATATCACAAGTAGGATATCAAGGTCAAATAAACTACTTCGATCTATAGATTCAAGGATGTTATCGGAAACGTGTTGTGAAAACTTTAATTAATATTTAGTTAATTTAAAAGAAAATGACTTTTTATATGACTTATGTTTGATAGCTGTCAAATCATTATCTCGTCAGTCAATGTAGGCAGTCGATATGAATGTTTAAGTGATGAATAAAAACATAGTTCGTAAGTAAATTATATTAAAAGACCTGAGTATAGAAACGACAAGAAAACATGGAAATAATAGTGACACGTCTAGTACTGCATAGTATAAAATGAAACATCCAGTAACCATTACATTGTATTTTTCTCACAATATGGAGGTTAGGTACAATTTGGTATTCCAATCGATATTATTATATGAACACCATACTACTATACTAACGTTACACTTAATACACAGCACACTGCTATATTTCAAGACCACTGCTCGCGAAAGTCAGAAAAACCCCGTACTTTTTTCTTTTTATATTCCCTTTCAAACTCAAAAATATTGACAATTCTGTCTTTTCTTTTTTTATTCGGCCTGGACAATCAATTAGTTTTAATTTACAAAGTAGAATTGGTACCACAACATAATTACATTGTTTTAATAATACTTTGTAAATATCCCTAACACTATTGTAATTTAAATTGATTATAATTAACGTAATTGTCTCCCTTCTCTGGAGCACAATATTAAAAGTTATTAACCCCATTTGCAGTCGAAGTTCGTCTATCATCTATTATTTCAAAGGATAACTTCTTTTCGATACATAAGGTTGAGTAAAATTTGTAAATCCATACTAATATTATAAATGCGAAAACGTGTTTGTTTGCCCTTCTTTCATGGTGCAACGAAGGGTCGCTATGGTATGATTTTCGGTTTGGAGATAGTTGGGAGGACGACGAGTACCATATGTTACTTTTTACCGCGAATAAACATCTCATTTCTGTGGAAAGATAAATTACGTTGTATATTTGAGCAAGATGAAAGAAAATGTTTAATTTGTTATTAACAAAGCGTTGCCTAGCAACCAATAATATAAATTAATCTACAACATTTTTATTGCTGTTCTATATTCGCACGCGCACATATATTTATACCATGTTTTCCAATATTGTCGCATGTTAATTAAAAAAACAATAATGAATCGTTATCAACTAATATTTCTATGTATTTAGAAACGCTTCCGGTGTACGATAACAGCGTATTATCAGCCGGTGTTAATGTTGTTGAAATAATCGTGTTATGTATATGTTCATATCTATTGCTATAATTTCAAATGTTAGGGTTGCTCACATCGAAACGCGACGGTTTATGAAACCTCTGCCTTGTTGCGTCGCGTCGCGTGTCTGTGTGAGCCGAGCCTTACGAGCTAATCATGTGTCCTCATAAATTAAAAATGATAATGATATCATTAATACCACTGCCTGTCCTTGATGTGTGTTAGGTGAAAATTTGATGATAATTGCGACATAATTTTATGTAATTTATTTATCAGGAAAAAATATTATTTTAATTCTTTCACTATAATTCATGTCTTCTTTGTTTAAATATTGTATCTACTCTATATTGTTAGAATTCGTTACACCATAAACTAATTCTAAATACGGTTAATACTTACGTTTAGTAGAAATAGTTATACAGGAAGTATTTAGTTAATAGTGCTCGTCAGGGTTTCCAGCTCACCTATTTCTAGTGCATCAATCTAATGTTTTTGTTTGTTTGTTTGTTCCAGGTGGAATTCTAATATTGAACTTACAAGATGACTGCCAGTTTGGATGGATGGTGTATGAAAAATGAAGGATTTTCTAAAATGGTATTAAGTGGAGGTATAGTTTGCGCAGATGTCTGATATAACGGAGTTTGGCCTAGTTCATTTAATGTTGCCCGATTTGCATCGCAAAATTTTCAAATAAAATTAAAATCCATTTGCAGTGAATGAATCCTCATGTGTCTTTAATAAGATAGTATCGGGTTGAACCCGACTGTTACAAACCTATCCGAAGTCACAGACAATCAATGTACTATTTATAACTACCAAACTCAGATAGGTCGAAAAAGCCCAAAACATTCGAATACAAAACATGAGTATAATCGCGACAGTTTTCATATTTTCACCAGTGAATATACATTTAGTTATATACTTACACCGGTGAGAGTTGTCGGAATATGTTTCTGAGGGTGATGTTTTTACACTAAAGAAAAATAATGCAGTACTTGATTAAAGTATATTAAAGACACAATTAAACACAATTAAATCACTTTTATTAAAGTTTAGTAACTCGCAGTGAAAGTTTAGTAAATTGGTTTTTCAATAAACATAATGTAACATCGGTACCGCTGTAAGATTGCCTTCAATACGTGCCTTACGTAAAATCTGCATTTCACCCTGTTGATGTTGAGATGTTCACAGTTGAACGACAATTATTGTCCGTAAACGTGTGTGAGTGTGTATGTATATACAAGTGTACTACGTAATACACACATCCGTTTTATACGACGTAATGTTTTTTTTGTTTTAATAAAGATGTCCGCTCAATGAACATATTGTTGTTCTAAGATCCGTCAATAGATGGCGCGTTTCCGATATCTGAATCACGCTGTGGGGATTTTTTCGTTATTTTCATTTGGAATTCGAAGAGGTTTTTTTTTCATATTTTTGAGGTTAGCACACGCATGTATTTTTTCCGTCTAGGGATAAACGTGTCACATTTTTTTTACTCTACATAATGTCGTTATAAATATTCAATTTCAATAGTTAGTCTAATTGAAGAAAAATTACAAAACGGTTCGATTAATGTTGTAAAGAACCATCAAGATCTTTCGTGGTCGTTATATTTCGTCGTGTCACAAATTACGGTGATAAATTTATACATAAAATACATACAGTATATTAACTAAGAAATATGTAATTCACTCGCACACTTAAGATGTTGCAATAGTTTTTATACTTATTATTTCGCGAGCCGTCAATCTGCGTAGGCCTTTATTTTCATAAAGAAATAAAAAAATCCAAAATAGCAATTTAGTAAAAGCAATAGATATTTGTATTTTTCCAATAATTAAATACTTTGTCATTTGTATTAAATATTAAGAGAAATAAGTGATTTGAAATTATTGATCAATATAATAAACCCAAATATTTCTGTACGTACCGCTTAATACTAAGTTCAAATGGAGTTTCAAACACCTTTTTGAACTACAAATTTGTCAAATTCTATTCCAGTGAAGTCTTCGTTTATTTTAAGAGTATACTTGCCAGTGTGTGCCAATACTGAATGTATTGACAGTAAAGATAAGTAAATATTGATGCAGTAACTGGATCTAATAGTTAAAGACTAATGCTGTCAATCCACCAGAGATGTACGAGGTAGCGAGGCGGTGCGCGAATAAAAATTCACCAATAGGATAACTTTTTTCATTTTCCTGCTACATTAACGTTCTTAATGAGTGCGCTAATAATAAAGCTACGCAGACATAGCTTACAGTTTAGCGCGCTAATTTACGCGCTAATTAACACATTCATTAAAAGAAAATAAAGTATTGCATTCTACTCTATTAATAGTGCCAAGGATTAAATTTGCGCGATTATTAAGGCTCATTTATAGCACTGTCAAAACGCGAGTGTAGAAAAATGCATACATAGAGTGTACGTCACCAAGATACCTACTGTTTGATAGTCTGCGCTTGCTACCAACAGTTTAAATTTCATCTGATATATGAATACAGAAAAAAACGACTCACTCTTGAATTAAAGACGCCGATATTATAATCGGACGCAAACACCTGTTCAGCTAAGTTTAAATAAACTTATCTATAAATTATCCGTTTTAGCATGATGTATTTTCGAAGATCCTTGGTTAAGTAATTGATTTTACCGAGGAATAGGTATAGTTTTATTAAGTTAAAGGGCTTACCAACAATAACTTTATCGCCACTCGCTAAAAGCTGAAATGTGAATATTTAACTTATCACCCCAGTTACTGTTTCAATATAAATTCCCGAAAACAAAATGATCCTATCGACCGATGTATTGTTCTACACATTCATTGTTATGCGCGTACTAATTAGTTGGTATATTAAATTTTATTTTAGTCATTAAGTTACTTTATTTAGTTTATTTTTACTACTTGACCGGTTTTTATGTGTTAGTGTACTAGAAAATGTGTCTATTTTAATCAATACAAGTGTGGTGTATTGAAATGTATAATTTGCGCCTTTTTTTCCCTCCAAGGGGAGAGAGGCGGTGAATGCTCCTAGCATACCTACACGGCCGCCCGTGTCGCTTATGTGGGACTCGCCTAAGGGCGCCTACCCACTAAACACCGCTTGAAGGCATCCTAAGACCTTTTACCACGGATATGATCGCGATTCCGGTTGGAGAGCCGGAACGCAAGCAAGCTACCATAAGGGATGGCCGCTGGGATAATTTGCACCTGACTATTGCTTCCTTGAAAGAGCGACTTGTCACGTCGTATTCCGCCCTTAATACCACATTACATACATACCTTTGACGCTTCCTATATGAGAGCATTAGATGTTTTCTATATAAAATGTAATATAACAATCTAACATTCGAATCAGAGCAATGAACGACGCTTGTAATATAACAATCGAACATGCACGTGCTCGAATCTGAATTTTTAAATTACTCGTGAATGCTCGCGGTTCGTTGATGTTACATTACAACTTGTATTTATACTGGTCGTGTATTGTAATGCTCTTCCCTCATTGATGTAATACTTAAAATGAGATGTTACATTACAAGTTTCAGCAGAAGCGTTCTTAAAAGATGCATAGTTTGGTGCAAGTTATTTTCTTCTTATTCACGGCACCACACATATTACTTCAATTAAAACTGGAATACCGTGAGATCGTATTTAAATTGTGTAAAATTTCATATTGTACCGTGAAATTATTTTGTTTGTATTTTCTCTTTGTAAAGCTGTCACTAACAGGTATGTAGGTTACAATTTGGACAATATACATATATTTTACTTCCATGTACTCTATGGTAGGTATTCTATAAAACATATTAAAGTCACGAAAGAGGGAATCAAGTGAAATTAAAAAAAAAAACAGATAATAATTCATTATACGCATAAAAGTTTTGTATGCAATTACACTAATTTATTACCAAATTAAAATAGAAAAATAAAACTTAAACATTGTAGTTCAGTTTCTAGTACTCCCCTCATACAGTAAAACCCTAGAAGTACCTATATCAATTTTATGTAGAAATTTGCATTTATATGTGTCTAATACAAAAATTAGGAAACAGGTAATAATGATTTTTCATTGGCATTAAGGTATATATAGGTTAATGAAACCTCCAGACTTGACTTTGTATTTCAAAATTTACACATTAAGGTATTGATTATTTTGGGAAAAATGTTTATTTTTGTTAATTTTATATAATTATGTTCTTTCGTCTCCTAATACTAAAAACTGGTCGACTATCGCTTTGACTACTGCGTCTCAAATTTATACAATTTTTATGTTATTTTTGTAACGATTATAATTTTTAAGACAATATTATTTGCACTAAGATCACTGCACATTGCAAGCAGTCGTACGGAATTGTATTGAGGTTTAAATTATCATTATTTACAGCACGTTTATGGCATTTGTATTCATTTTGCATATAGGCATGCTGAAACAGAGCATATGTTAAGTTTGTAATTATAATTATTATCCCATGGTACATTTCTTTTGTCTTCATCATCGACATTATAATTTTTTAAACTGCCCTGCTGTTGAACAACAGATAATGTTTTTAGCATTAAATATAATAGGTTAAAAAAGATTATATTAATAATGTTAACGTGCGGCGCGCAACAGTGTGCGTGGGTCTTTAATTGTAAGTAGAATAATTGATTATTATAAAAAGTATTATTTTTCTACACTTCTTATTTTTTTACTCGCATTTATGTTAATGGAATAATTTAATTAAATACATATCTGGTTTAGTTGTAATGTGAAATTCTGAGTTTTATTTCATATCCTATACAATTGGGTAAATGATTTTTATAGTTTTTATATCCAGTTTGAAAACCGACCG
>DWPA01003767.1:0-13659 GCA_018251375.1 Calpodes ethlius | reverse complement strand
TATTAATTATACTATCATAATACTACCGTAGCCTAGTTAGTAGTGACCCTGCCTGCGAAGCGAGGGGTCCCGGGTTCGATTCAGAGCCGGGGCAGATATTTATGTGACAGATAAATATTTGTTCTCGGATCATGGGTGTTAGTGACGTGTTATCTGTGTTGTCCATGCCAACCGTGACACAGGGATTCCTACTGCGGGGGTATGAGTGTGTAAGCCTTTATATTATGTTTATGTAATTATCACGTTAAAAATATTGTCCACATTAATAAAGTTTTAACAAAAAATTGTCACGGCTTAGTTAGTGTGAATTAACGCACAACTCATTGCTACTTCTATGTTATGTAATTTTTAACGCGTTAACTAATGCGTCAAGAAGTAGAAGAAGAAATTTTACAAACTTTAAACCGATAAATATTTAGAGTTAAGTGAATCGGATCTAGGTCACAAACTTTTCACTACTAAGCTGCTCATCATAATGTTACGATTTGCCCTGGGATCCGTTCAGGATCTCTATGGTAACCTGGAGGTACCAAGAGCCCAAATCACCCCTTGTAACACAAGTGTGTAATATCACAAGGTCAATGATGGGACAGATTGGTTGTTACCGTCACACCGCCATCCTAATTTTGACCTGAATGGGATTGACTATCTTATTATCTATATAATAGTATCATACATATTTGCAACTACTTTCGTATATGTATGTATATATAGATATACATATAATAATATTATAAAGAAGTAATATTTGTAAGTAAGTTTATATGTAAAAAAGTAATTTGAATTTGAAAATTGTTCAACTGATATTAAAAATTGTTTTATTAGTAGATTGTTACTTTATGACTGAATGTTAAAGATATATATTTTATTAATATTAACTGCATCCGTGAAATTCAGAACCAGCTGTAAATATAATATGTAATTATTTATTTAAAATCAATAAGGATTTTATTACGGTGTTTCAAGATTTAAAATATGTCAGAACGAAAAATATATTTTAATATTTTACCTGTATTTTGTTATGTCAATTTTAATTTAAAAATTTGTTCGCAATTAAAGCCCTTTTGAACCATTAGTTAATGAACGATCGTGCTCCAGTTCTAAACGAGATCTGAAACCCTCTTCAACCACATTGAGAATTAGAACGCTCCCTCGTTGCGGTATGCAACCGATCGGCCATCGCCGATAACCGATAAATGGAAGACAACGCACCCCAATACTTAACACTCCACGTTACACCTACGTAATAAAATTGACGCAGTTTTCACTGTCCACCACTGCGCGCGCACCCCAAAGCATGGACTATCCACTCCGCCGGCAGTATTCAGCCGGGCCACACGCTTCCTTCTTCTCCACGTAAACATTGCAACCACAAACAAAACACGAAGCCCTGGCTGGACGTATCCTTCGCTGATAAATTAAAAAACATAAACCCCGCGCTACAGATTAAAAAGCAATCCGTCAAACCGCTTTCGCGCCTAAATTTCTGTCACCGGTGCGTTGTTAGATAAAATCGGAAACGACAAGCAATAATTTCGTGTTATTAGTTTTAAAGTGCTAAGGTAATTGGGTGGTTCTACGGTTGCTGGTTGGTTTTGATCAACTTTATTGTACGTTTCGTTTCAGAGTTGCCGAGTTGTGAGTATGTAGATAAAGGCAGTTCAGATAAGAATGGTAGTGGCTTACGTAAGGTCTGCGGAGAAGTATTTAAAGTTAATATGGTTTTGGGGAGTGTGTCCTCGGGATTAAGTTATAAGTCAGCTTGTTTATTATGCGGTCACTTTCTTTAATTCCGTGCTTATTACCTTCGTGTGTCGCCTCCATGGCTTCTTATCTCCGATCGACCTTCCGAGACAACGATTTATGAGCTGATACGAAAAATAAATTGGGCTATTTTTTTTACTAATAGTAAAAATTTATATAAGACATTCGATAGACGTAATGTATGGAGCGAAAAACTGTTTTGTATAGGTCCCTTTTAATTAAATACTTGTGAATTTCTGTAATATTAATTAAAATATTATCGCTTTAATTGAATCACAAAGAAATGTTTACGTAATTAATAACATTATTATTCAAAATACATATTATTTTGAAGGTAAATCTTGTAAAGTCGAAGTAATATTTAATTGGTACCTATTAGATATAAGACGTATTAAAATCATTAATTTAATAATATTATTAAAAATACTAGTTTTAAGTTTTATTATTATTTTTAAAGAGTTTATTTAGATATATATTACTAAGTACATCTAGATGTTGCAAGTTGATTATTAATTCACTGAATAATATAATTATCGTATGACGTAAATTTAAAACAAAATTTTACGAATACTGATTGTAAAAACTTAATTATAGGACAACTCATTGCTTACGCGATGTCCAGGTTCTTCGTAAATTACTAACTACTTAGTGAAATTAGGTTTAGATTCATTGATCCTTACTGTATATATTATACGCATGCTATTTCCGTCACCAATTTTAGTTCTGTGTGTGAATGCGTGAGGATTTAAAAATGCTTTTTACGTTGCTAAAGCGATTTTAATATACTTATAGTATATCATTAGTATAGTATACTACATATCTTAAAAGTACGTAATATTCATCATAAGTATACTGTAAGTATATTTAGAGGGTTTTAGAAAAATAGTAAGCATTTTTATCCTCACTTACGGCTCTAGCATTACTGGTGATATTACATGGCTATAGAAATGACTTAAAATATTGTTTAGTAATATTTTAATAGGTATTTCATTGATGCGTATATTCTATATCCGAATTATGAATATGAAACAATAGGAGTTAAAATAACGTTAAAAAACTTTCAAAGCCTTAATATTATACTCTTATTAACTACATGTACTTCGTTCGCGTGGAATTTGATAAAAAGTGTTTTATTTTATTTCCTTTTAGTGGCCTAAGTTGCTTCCTATTACATCAGCTATCTGCCAATAAGAGTTCGTCAAAATCGGTCCAGCGATTTCAGAGATTAGCCAGAACAAACAGACAGACAGACAAAAATTGAAAAAAATATTATTTTGGTGTATGTACCGTATGTATATTCATATGCATGTAGTAAAAAGCCGTTATTTCAATATTACGAACAGACACTCCAATTTTATTTATACATATGTAAAGATATGTATGACAATTACTAGTATTCAGAATATTGAGCGCAGAGCAAGTTTATATTAAACTACCTATGCATAAAAAATATTATTTTACCATTAGTGAATAAATTAGCGAGTTTATTTCGAAACGCTTCTATGTTGAATATGATTATAATGTAATATTACAAAATAGCAAGGAAATCCTCACGTATCATCCATCAAAACGAGCTAGTAATAAAATGTTATGAATAATAAAACGGACCAAATGAAAATCGGACTTGTGTGAGCAGCATCCTTGTTGTAAACCTCTTCAGCGTTATTTTCTTGTTCTCGCGAAATGTTCTTGCAGATCTCTTTTAAGTAAAAAAATATTGTTGGCGCCATATAAATACAGATCCATTATAAATACAGATAAATAATTGTTCCCGCCAAAATTTGAATTCTTACTGCATGCACTTCTACTTCTAATTTCTTAATGGGCGGCTAACCATTCCTTCAGTATTCAAAATTCCTATCCTCCCTCTCTTTCTAGCAAGCGCTCTTTCATATCGTTGATTCAGTCACACCTAGATCATTCAAATTCAGATGAACAAGTCTTTCCGCCGAATGTATTAATTACACAACTATATTCACACCGCATCGTTTTTAAAATATTACGAATTTAAAATACATTCCTCCGCATAATCACTACCTAATATTTAACGAAGTCAAAAATATGAAGTGTATGGGAAATGTAAAAACAATAATATATTAACAAATACACAACTGGAAAGGAAGCCTGAAGAAGCAAAGTGTAAATATCCAGGTTAGTGCGTTTGCTCAACCCTCCAAGTAACCCTTTTCTGTCCACTATTTTTACAATACGTCTTCAGCTACCAGTCCTGCCTTCAATATGATTTGCAACGCTCAATTATGTTCCATATTTTTTGTTTACTAGTTATTAAGATATTGAGAAATAATGGTTCGTAAAAAATCAAAACAGTTTATTTATTTTATACGGCATTCAAAAACCTCAGAAGATTTTGTCTTTAAATAAAACTATTGCAAAGAAAGTGACTGGAAATTTTAATTTATCACACTAATGACTTGAATGAGTACTTAAATAAGTTCTTACATTTTTATTTAGCTTAGCAGCGAGCTATATTTTAATCTGGTTAGGTAGATTAATCTCTTTTCGAGATTATTTCGTAACACGAGATTCTCTTTGAGTAATTACGGATCACTGTTCAAAGAATGCTCGGGGCACAATTTATTTTTAAATTATTCTTACAAAGTAAATTTGTAGCAAAAGGACATCGTATTTTATCTGCATACACTGCAGCCATTATCTTTGAAATTCATTGGACACAATCGAATTAATAATCTAATTATATTATTATTTTAATACGCAAAACCGAAAATAATATTTTTCGGTCACGTCAACTAAACTACAAGTTTACCAATTATAATGATAATATTACTATATGATAATATTAATTTCAAATTTATTTCGTAGTGAGTAATGCACATTTTACTTTAATATTAACCATATTAATTTGTTATTTTCGTATTCCGAAATAGATGAATGAAACGTGTGGATATATAGAGTAAATTTAAGGGTAACTGAATCCTTATGATATCTATTTATGTGGTTCTATTTTCAAATTATTTAGTTTTTTTTTAATATAAATCCGGCGCTTTCCATTTTTAAATGAGTGGAATTTAATCGCAGGTTCGTCGTCAAATTGTGTTGGCAATATTCTTGCCAACCAGGTTCAAGTCATTGATTGTCTTGTCAGTGGCATATTATTATGCTGACAGCACAAAATCGTTTGCCTTTTTAGTGATTGCCACTTGAATGTCGCTGGGAAAGCGAGTATGCATTCAGGTCGCCAATAGGTTTGCTGTCAAAAATGTCGGCGGGTCAGCACGTACGTGTAGGTGTCACTAACGAGACTCCGTCATGAGTCGCCGACTACCAAGAATAATTCGCATTTTGCACCCTGCTAACTTCTCAGTGTCAGTAAGAAAGCTCGTAGAAACGTGATCATTATTATTGTTCTTCTCAATGAGTTTATTGGTGAAGCGTGATGAAGCTGTTACTGTAGTTCATTTGTATTCGTATTGCAATATTGTATAATTGCATTCATCGGCATGGAAACTAGCTAAGTACTTTTAAAGGGAATATTTTACTAAAGCATTTTTATAAACTGATAAAAATAACTTTTCTTAATAAAGAAAGAATACTGTTAAGCTCCATGTTGACTATTTATTCACGAATGTTTTAAGTTTTGTCTAATCGGGACCATAGATTATCTACTTTGTTTTTTTATGGTGGTGCCTTAATGACCAAGGGCTATCAAAAGGTAGAACTATATTCGTACTTCTTTTCACTTTCTTCAATACTTAATTAAATGATACCAGGAGACTAGTCTCCTGACTACACTCCTAGGTTAGATAGTTTAAGAGTGAGATTTATATATGCCAGAGATAACAGTTTTATTGTCTTGGAGATTTTGAGAAGCCATTACCTTGCCAGGGCAGAGACTAAACCCCACAGGAGGTGAACTTTAGCATGCGTACAGTCCGAAAATAAATGGCTGAAATTTCCGAAGACGAATATATTATTTTAGTATATTGTATTATGTTTATAACATTGTTATGTAATTAAAACAAATAAAAATTAAAAGTATAAGCTGATGGATCATGAAACAAGAAAAAGAAAGTTACATCATTCAATTATTTATTCAGAAGCATCCACAGAAAGGTTACTGGAATTGAACTTGAAGTTTTCTTTGAGTAAACGTTTCCTTTTTATATCTATTACTAATACCTATATTCTAAATGCGTTTTAAAAAGAGAACTAAGATTTGTTTTGTGTGCAAAGTATTCCTTTTGGCGTATTAATGTATAGATTTGATACATGCAACCTCAGAGCAATGAACAAAATAGCCGTTATAAAAGTCTGAAACAGTAGAACTTTTATATGTTACTGAGCGCAATTTTTCGTCACTGAAATACTGAGTGTATCACCAATAAATCCTGATTCGTCACTGCGTCGCCGGGAACGAAAACAGATTGGCTGTCACGGGCGCCGCGTGTTCCCGAACCTGATAGATAGGAATATGCAAACTTTATGTAACCGGAAGCTAGACATCGCCAAAGTATGATACACATTTATATTCATCGGTGTACCTAGTTTAGAAACTACAGTCTAGAGTCCGGGGGGGGGGTTCAAATTGGATGTAGTTGCCTTAGGGGGGGGGGGGGGGGGCAGATAAAATAAGAACTTTTATGAGCAAAACTAGGTACGGTGAGGGGAATTTATATTACATGACATTATATTACATACACATATGTGTAATATAGAATGGTGGTTAAAATAAAAGTGCGTGTGCACTTAATAGAATATTACTTTAAGCGAATCACCATTCAAGTTAAATACGTGTTATAAATTTAATAAAGAATCTCGCACTAAATTAAGTGACATACCTACCACCGGAGTGTATACGTGACTCGAATTAATAGACACATGACTGAAGATTTTTATTGTTGCAATTTATTTTTTTACTTTACTTTACATTATATACGGAGAATAATTTCTTGTTTTACTTTGAGTGCTGAACGAACCTCTCGAGCTCAGCGTGTTTACTTCTGAAGAGATAGGAAGAATATCAGAAGATTTATTCTTATAACTTAATACTAAACATGGTTTGTTTTATGTGAAAAAACTAAGTTTCTTAACATCCTCTAATTCCCAACCTCTCCTACTCTGGTCGTAGATTCCTCTAAAACAGTCGCAATTGCTTAGGAATTAAAAATAATGAGATGATGCTACACTATACATTGCACAGAGACACTAACTTTCGAAATATAAGCCTCTCTCAACCATTGTTATTTTTTGGTTTCTCTATCTTAGGGAGATATTAGTCGGAGATAGTGTGAGTTAGAGGGAGTGGGAGTTAGTGGCAGAACGAGTGAGTGGAAGTGCAAGTTAGTGAAAATGGTAACGAGAACCAGGCGGTACCTTCGGTCAATAAATAACATATTTAATAACACCGATTATTCGTGACGACGTGGTATGATCGAAAACCGTTAACTGTGTCAAGATTTATTTTCCATAAATTAACCCGAATGATGACCATTTCTGTTGACAAAGTGTTCTTCCATTTTCGAATGATCGATCACATTCCTGACTCACGCGTATATTTTTACATCTCAGGTGAATAACCACAGTGACAAATGATTTATGTCTATTTTATTTCAACGTATAAACTGACGATGAGTAATGAGTGTGAACAGAATATATGTAAATAAATAAGAGCACTCTCTGGTTGATTTAAGGATTTTTCATGTTGATTGTAGTCAAAAATATGAGATAAAATTTTGGTTTTATGTTTAGCGTTACGTATTCGTAGCATTATTTATGCTACGAAGTTGGTATCCATCCAGGATTCACTAGTTTGTGGAAGCTTATATGGATTAACTTATTTTCTTGTTTACCGTTTCATAATAAAACGCGAGAGAAAAAGAAGTCATGAACAGAAGAATTTTAGTAAACTAAGGATCAGTAAGAGTATCATTTTGTTGACAAACGCTGACACACTCATTCCACCAGACTAGAATGCTCTGTGTCGCGGGTGTCATCGACACAAATTACATACCACTAACACTCATAACCCAAGAAAAAACATTTATCTGTCACATAAATGTCTACCCAGGTCAGGAATCGAACCTGGGCCTCTTATTTGCGGGCAAGGTCACTATCAACTAGGCTACGGGGTCGTAAAACGTTAACTTATAGTTTCATCACGTTCGTCCGTCAGTCTGTCCGCATCATAATTTGCTACGGTATAGAGAATCCGCTGGATTTAGAGGGCTCAGGACCCTGCTGCCGTCTGAGAGGCGCAAATAAAGGGAAGCCTACTCCAGTAGTGAAACTTCAAGGATTGATGGATGAATGGATACAATCAAACATGTTTATCATGCTGTAAATTATTTAGTTCACCTGTTCTGCCGCTATGGAACTAGGATTTACATTATTCGTCCAAATAAGTCCAAAAAAATATTGAAAGCAAAACATAATATTTACGCGTATGTATCAACAATAGTTATAGTGTCAACAATAAAGCGCTTCTGATACAAAAATAAATTTGTAACAAATACTTACTAGGGAAATATTTACTTGGTACTATAGACGTAAATATTAGATAAAATAAACTAATAAACAATTAAGTGGAATTATATTAGGTCTAGTCTGTGCCAAATCCAACGAATCTTATATTGAGGTACTCTTTTGTATGGATCATATCAAACTACATAGTAAAGCTCATCGTATAATATTTGCTTTCAAGTACTGAATAAGAGATCTGAAATCGTGTATTAGATACTTTCCAACAAATAATTTTCATGACGATTTCATCGATTGGTTCTCGGAATACGCGACGAACTAGCGTGCTCAATCGGATGGAACAAAATTACATCGTACCCTTTTCTTATGAATGGCTTAATTTCTTCGAATATAGATAGAAAAAAAGAAAGGAAAATCGTTTTTGGACTTACATATAGCACAGGCAATACAGAGGCATCAAAGACATATGAGAACAGATAAAAAAACATACGTGAAATTTAAAATAATTTCTTACCACTACGCAATACATACAATACGAGATACAAATGAAAGGGAAAAAGAACATAACAAAACACAAGAAATAACATTAAACAAAAATTCAGAATAAGTTTTGAATAATAAGACATAAAGAGCTAGTCTATGTATAGTCTATATATTATCTGTGCTAGATATCTATCCATATATCCTTCGACTTTTGTATGTCCGCAGCTGGACATAGGCTTCCCATAAATTACGCTACTCAGATGAGTCCTGAGTCTTCTGAATCCAGTGGATGTGATAAATATACAACAATAAATATACAATGTACTGGTGGGAACGTTTATTCAGGAATTATTTAAGGTATATTGCACCCTAAAACGCCCTAGCAGTGCTTTGTGATGACGCTTACAGATTGACCGGGTTAAGCAAAAGTGGGCAGTGTCAGTAGGTGGATGGATGACTGCTATTAACAAAATAATATGGATCGCTTATGTGCTTTGAAAGTCACGTAAGGTCGTTGGCCTTGGTTGTTATCACAACTAAATGCTACGTTCTACAGATGACCCGAATACTAGGTAATATTTATCTGTTCTAGCTGAACCCTGCGTGCGTTGCTACGCCAACTCGAGCTGCCACGGAAATATATAAAATTAATTGGAATGACAGTGGCGCCACTTGTCGAAAATTGGTCGTACCAACTTAGAAACCTTCGTGGGCTCATACACAACAACTTTGCTAAAGACGCACATACGATTAAGTGTATCGTTTACGATTCTATAAAGGACATACAGACAAACATTCATTTTTGTATAGTAGAACATATAAATATCTGCCCCGACCGGAAATCAAACCTGGCACCCCTCGCTTTGCAGGCAGGGTGGCTATCGACTGGGCTGATACAACAGGTAAAATATGACCCGGGCCTTCGGGAGACATGAAAACTTCCGCGACTTGAATTGGCATTTCCTCAATTCCTCTACTAATTAGTACTGCTGCAGTAACCTTCCAGGTATTCTTTGTAATAAGGAGACCGTGACCTCTAGTTGTGATAAAAGGGCTGAAGCCACCATTTCTAAGGTTAATAGAGGTTGTTCTCAGGAACTCTCAAATACCTGGAATAGAACAGCTAGGTACAATTCGTAAAACTGTCGTATTGTCAACAATATTTTCGATAAAATAATATCAGGGCAAATATTTGAAAATATGACATGTTTGTACGAAACTTGAGTACACAATATTGTGAAGATCAAAACTATTCAAATATTTACTTACTACCATTCCTTTACCGAGTAATATTGCATTGATTTCATTATTCTTTTACCTATTTTTTTCATCGTAATATTCGTCATGAATAATAAAAAAAGGTATCATTGAATCCATAGTTAAAACTCAGTTCCTTTTGCTGTATACTATTATTTATTAAATAATACACACTCGCAGCCCCACATTTCTATTCCTTGTGGGTGACATAGACAATACACAAAGACAAGAATACAAATCTAGATAGTCGGCAGAAATTTAAACACATAATTAAAATTTCTGTCTTGCAGGGAATCAGATCCAAGCATTGACAATTACGTCTTGTCAACATTAATGAACTATATATAAAAGTTTAAATTTTCAAAACAATGTGCAAATAAGTATTTCGTTAACAATAAACATAAAAATATACGAGTGGGTTAATTAAATTAATTAAAATTTCATACACTTGTATATACCACTATTTCTTACCATCACCGTCCGCTGCTTGGTACAGAATGCCATTGACAAGTGATTTGAAATAGATATCGTTGTAAACCTGCAGCATAGTTCACTCTGTATGTAACAGCAATTGGACACTTTAGTGAGACTTTGAACTCTTATTAAATATACCGACGCTTGAATGTACATTATAATAAAAGCTTCTTGGCAGTCAAAATTTTACGCTATTTTAAGTCTAGACCTTATTCATAAAGTACAATAAGGAACTCCGTTTCACTGCCAATGAACTGAGCCTAAAGGTTCAACCTAGACTGTTTTGGTTCTGTTATTATTTGATATAGGAAATAAATGAAATATAAACAGAAGGAAATCGTTATTCCGCCGCACAGATTAATTTATATTAGAAACGTATTGAGGTCGTTGACGCCTACACTTGAGGCCCTAAATAACATATTAGAAACCAGAGCGCCTTTTATTCTCAACAGTAATTACAGTTCTACCTAATCCTTGTAGCTCAGTTGGTATTGATCACATGTCAATGACGTTGATTCTATCTGCTAAACGAAGCGAAGTGTTTAATGTTTGTTCTCAAATTATTTGTTGGAGATGTATTATATATATCGTGCTGCACAGGGAACTTATTGCATGTTTGAATGTGTGAGCATTTTTATTTTGTTTTTGGTTATTGATGGCCAGTCACCGAATTTATCGATTACGCGGTTCCTTCTTTTAATAACAAAATATAGTGAACACATGCCCGGGTTCGAAAGAACATCGTTCATCGTCGGTCAAACGTCGACCGCGTACGTCAAAAAAATGAACTCGTTTTCTTTAAGCTACCAATCGTGGCTTTTACTTGCAACTAAAAAAAAAACAGTTTAATTTTTTGCAAATTCTTCTTCAAATAATTATGCCAAGTCCTACCAAACAGGGTCACTGGTTTCTATGTCAATTTTGGATTGGGAACTGTCCCAATATGGCTAGAGGAGGAGAAGGTTTGGCTTAACGAATATACGAAGCCTTGCCACCTAGCTTTATCTTCTGTCGGATTTTACGACACTTTGATCCACAGTGATCGATAAGCCCCAAGACAACCTGAGTGCGTCTTGCAACCTAAGTTTACTTCGCCGCTTACAATACACGGTGAAGTTGCAGAAAACTAACTCTCAATAAACAAAAAAAAACACGGATTTTTATCTAGCTGAAAAAGTTAACGCATAAAATACGGCAGCAATTCCCTGATGGATCGCACTAAAATATTACACACACTTCTTACTAATAACACAACTGTACAAACTTTGATAAATCTGCAGAATGTTTTTACCACTGCCTACACATTTAGCACGGAATAGTGATCGACCTGTGTAGAATAGACATTAAAAAGGTTTTTAAATCGTGTTTTTACGGATATCATGGTTCTAATTTAATGATTACTATCGACTATAGATTTCAGTAACACCTGAGGCATCTATGTGGTGTTGAAGACCAAGAGGGTAGAAGGGATCAAAAGTCAGAACTACTACTATTTAGGTCAGGTCACTTTTCAAGGAACGTAGTACATCCCGCATCGAAGGGATTAAATTCGGTTGTACAGAGATCAGCGATCTCAGGAGGGTATCGTTTGCTTAAGCCAACTCTTGATTAACAAGGTAATTGAGAGTTTCAATTAGGTTCTTCGTAGCATTATGGATGTATGCGAAAGCGTTCCCAGGAGTTTTCCCTTAAGCAAGAAGTTGGAACACCGTAGGGCTTTAGTCGGTGAGAGTCCGTTATAACCACAGCATTCCCCGTGATGTAGTGGTATCCATAAAGATTTTCCTACGGTAAAGAAAAAAGATTCTTGGTAGAAAAGAGGTTATATTCCAAAATAATAAACGTAATAAATATTTACTGACATAATTTGTTTTAATAATTTCAACGTGACGCATCGCCTACAAAACTGGAAGTCTCATAAATGTTGAAATATGTTTCTGTGCCGACATAAGTTAACAATTTCGAGGGAGACATTAATGGCTGTAATAGATTTAGCTGCACGACGTTAACGTACTAGAATTATAATAATAGGTGCGATTAACATGAAGTTTGATTTATTTGTGTTAAGTGTCTGTATTACAGTTGAATAAGGATTATCAAGACGACACTTGCGAAGACGACTCTTGCGAAACAGTTAACCATATCGAATCATTATTGAAAGAGGCCTATTTACAATTTCCAGCGAGGCAGAAACTTGAATGAGTTTAAATTTCAGTTTTCAGTTTAGGTGTGTGTGTTTATAACTTCGTGTATTGCCCAAAACTGAGTTTTCTAGTGTGGAACTATGAATGTGAAGGTTTAATGATGAAAAAATGTTGTTGGTTGATGAAATTCAGTTATCTGATGTGTGTGCGACACTTTGTATACGATACATTTGTTTCAAAGAACAAATGGAAGTCGTAAGACCCGTGTTAGATAAATTACAGGATGTGCACGTTCTACACTACTATTTCTTCTTTATCTTAAACCACATATTTCCAAGTGTATCCGTACGCAGTATAAACAACAATAAACTAAATGTAACCAGAAATAATTCGCAATAAAACGTTTCACAATTACGTAAAAAAGAGTATTTATTGACGCGTGAAAAAAGGGTAGCGATTGCTTTATTTCATTCCAATTTTTCTTTCGTTGTATGCGAACTGAATAAATATTTTCAACCGTCAACGAAAATAACTTTTGGTTGGTTTTAGCCGAGGAGTTTCTATTTTAACGGCTAGCTAATTTAGAGCCGGGTTAGGCAGTTACGTGACAAATAAATGTTTGTTCTTCGGGTGTAGTCATTTGTTTTAATTTGTTTGTGATATCTGGGGGTGGTAACTGGTAATGAGTCGGCTTTTGTTGTTGAAATGAGTATTGATTACGTCACCACTCAGTTTCGTCTTACAAATGTATAGTTTTGTATCTATGTTAGTTACTTTACAATACTAACTGGAACCAGGAAATATGATTGTGGTGTCCAAAGTGAATTATACTTTTGTCAATTGCAACTTTTTTATTATAACTCAGAGTTAATTAATCCAAATTTTTCGTACGTTCGTTTTAGTTTTCATCTCCCTTCATCTTTATTATTGTCTCATAAAAAAAATTCCCCCCTAACACGGACACGATATTTCAGACGTAGAAGCTTATCATTTATAACAATACCGTGGTGGTATGTATGTTGGTATACTTTAATTTATTGTAGTGCATGCTTTCCTTTGTGGTGGGGAGGAAGGTACCACG
>DWPA01003766.1:0-13659 GCA_018251375.1 Calpodes ethlius | reverse complement strand
GAATCGGATACAGTAACAACAGTAGTATACATGTAATTATTACGATAAACATCTGAAAAATCTGAAGATTACTTACGTAACAAACGTTGTAGATGAAAACAATATCGATCGCTACACTAATAAACTTTACATTTTCATTAGGAACAAATGGTTTAATTTGTACGTTGATGTATAATCGAATTACAGTACTATTCATTAATAATTGAAGTAGGCTCCGTCGCGTGCACTTGTCGCTTGTCGACAATACGTTTGTATATTAAGAATATTTTGTTCGTCGAGGTTAGAATCACATCGAGACGCTACAGAGGTGACTGGGCTCGGTGCAGCTCGCGGTATGTACACTCTCGGTTTATAAAATTGTTACACGGCACTAGCAAACTACAACAATCGTATTACTTATAGACAAAAATTTATACATGCAATAATAAATATAATAAATCACATGAATGTCGACCCGCCGGTCGGCACAGTATCGCTACGGCATGTATCTACAGTTAAATCTAGGTTTTGGTAAGAATCTCACACACTGGCGGCGCGCCCCGCCCGCAGCCTCGGGGGCTCCTGGAAAAAACATTCGATTGTCTTAATAAACGGTAACACACTCATACCCCGCAGTAGGATTCCCTGTGTCGCGGGTGGCATGGACAGCACAAATAAAACGTCACAGACACCCATGATCCGAGTATAAATATTTATCTGTCACATAAGTATCTGCCCCGGCCGGGAATCGAACCCCGCCGAATCTCTTGCCTCGCAGGCAGGGTCACTACCAACTAGGCTACGGAGCCTTATTATATAGTTTTCTAGGTGTTACTAGAACACCAATAAAAATTGACGATTCCTTTCTATCACTTTGCTTTGTCACTAAACGCTTACTATAATTTTGCCGAAATATACATCGTCATTGATCTTGTCACAGAAAGAGATGTATTTTTGATAAAAAGTAGCCACGTTACTCTAGCCAAGTTACTCTATTCTCTCAACTATCTCTCTATCAAAAAATATACCGTAAAAACGCTCAATTGCGCCGCAATAGAACAAACAAACAAAAACACTTCCACATTTACACAACAAGTATATATCTCGGATACTACTTATCCGAGTTTAAAAACTCTTTCGCTCGTGAGATGCGACGGCACCGCCGGAGGTGCTTTCAGCAGCGCTGATTGGATTGCTTTAGTTTAGCGAACTACATATATTGAATTATATTATTAATTCAAATTGCTTCCGATATTGTATTTATATCAGTTACACAGCACGATACAGAGGAGTGATGCTGGTTGCATACTTTTTAATTTCAATCGCAGCCATGACTTTCTTCTTTTCGAATGACTTTTTAAATAGTCTATATTTTGAAATAGGTGCAATTATCCGTAAGGTTGTTATTTATAAAAATAAATTGATGACAATTTTTAACTATATTCAGTAACTTGTAAATATAAACATGGTAATATTGAACGAAAGTTTATTCAGATATTGAGATATACAAGTTTCTTCAAACGTCCACCTTACTATGAGTTATAATTTCCACACCACCAAGAGTAAACATAAGTTTACAACATCATTACAATATTATCAACATACATACCAACAATATCGAGCGCTCGACAGCTACACGTCCGTCGTATACCTGCAATTGATTTCGTAACATTAGTAATAATCTCTAGATATTACTTCAATTATACTTATTTAATGTTTAACGTATATATAGTATCAACATTACAACCCATAATTGTCCCACTGCTGGGCTCGGGTCTCCTCTCTTGAGATGAGGGGTAACGGCCGTAGTCCACCACGCTGGCCAAGTGCGGATGGGTAGACTTCACACACCCTCGAGAACATCGAGATGAACTCTCGGGTGTGCAGGTTTCCACACGATGTTTTACTTCACCGAAGCAAGTGATAATTATAGTTGTATATATACGTTTTATTAATGATATTATTAGAATAATACAAACTATAACTGTGATAGGAAACGAATAAAGATAATTTATACCCGATCCCAAATAATAACATTAATGTTAACCAAAAATATTATTAATTGAAAATTTACTAATTTCAATTACTAGTAAATATGATAAAATTAATAATTACTAATACTCCCCCTACCAATATTACCAATAATTAATAATAATACATAGTTAACATACAATAAACAGTAAAGGATATACCAAATAAAATATCAGAAATAACAATGTTATTAGTTACGACCCCTCCACAAGAACACCCAAATGGGAGTGGAAGGCCCCACCGAGCGGGCGCCAATCAGCAGTGTACCTTGTGTTAGTAAACAAAGATTAACCTGTCGCGTTGCGGCACCGCCACCTCCTCCTCCGAGTCGAAGTCGTAGTCCTCGGTCCGCACGTAACTCCTGTTCGGGAAACCGCTCATGTCCACTGGAAAAGGAAAAATACACTCTATAGGACGAAATATCGAATGAAAGAATTAATTTATTTCACAATAACAATACATTACAATTTAGATATAATACTTAGATGTTATGGAATATGATTCTGTAATATAATATGTAGTGTTGCCCGCGGCCTCGCCCGCGCGCTAAAGATGACAGCAATAAAAAAGTTGTCAATTCCTTTCTATCACTGGTTGCCAGGCAACGCTTTGTTGTTAGACTCGGGTGATTTCATGTGGGCAACAAATAGCAGTGAAATCAAGAGCATATTCTTTGTGTCCGGAGTCAAGACTCTTTTGAGACACTATAATTCTACAATCGCCTCCCGTTACACACTAGTCATGTATTCAGAAACACACCAAAACAAAAAAGAAAGAAAGAAGGAAACAATTTATTTCACAACAAAACCCCTACAGTTCAGACTTAAGGCACCATATAATCTAAACGAAATAGATTATTTTATAGTGTAATATAAGGTACTTGATATTCATGTCGCTCGACCCTCAGCTCGACCGACTCGACCGCTCGCCTGCTCTGCAGCGCTACTTGGTGAAACGGGACTTCACTCAGCCGGTGCTAGAAATTATATCGTTAAGCATAAAATAGTATCGCCAGACTTGATGTGGGTGTACCTCTGGTGGTGTCGTCGTACTTGCTGTCGCCCCACTTGTACTCGGTGTCGGAGTAGAGCGGCGGCAGGGTCTGGTGCGGCGTGGGGTACAGGTCCAGCACCTTCTTCTCGTTCACGCTTTCCGTGTCGCTGAACGAAGGCATCCTGCAAGAATATGGTGATATACATGGTGATTAGAGCATCCCCAACAATCTTCTCAACACTTGTTCTGTTACCATTGCTATATGGTCAATTATGATGTCCACAAATTACTTGATAATTAATAGGCAATTAATTATTTTATTTTATTTTTTTAATTCACCAACGTTAGTTACATTTAAAACAACTATAATAAAGTGATCTAATTAAATTAAACAATAAATGCACTAACCAATTATAGGGGAACATCACGTGCGAGATAATTAAAACTATAAAAAGATAATAAAATGTGTAGACACAGTAAACATCGTCCAACTTACAGTAAAGCTATATAAAGCAAGTGTGGTTTTGATGGTGCATGTATGTTGCTACATAGTAAGTACGTATTACCAAGATGATGAGACAATCGATAGTAATATAAGCCATAAATAAAGCAGAGAATTGATCACTAAACTGACAGCGGGTTCGACAATCTACATTATGAACTTGAAACAAATTAGTTCAAATGAAACGTGGTTTCCGTGGTCGACGTACCTGGTGTAATCCTCAAAGCAGCTGAACCTCCAGAGCGCGAAAGCCAGCATCGCCATGGAGATGACCACTCCAGCGGCAATCACCAGCCACACCATCAGGACGTTGTTGTCATTCGGGACCTGGAAGTCCTGGAAACACGAGACCATTCGAATTAAATTAATAACAAAACTAAAGGACACGGTTATAATATTTTTTAGTTACAATTCACAATTTGAAAACAACCAACATATGAACTGACGATCCACCTCATGGTAAGTATCTACCACCACCCATGACCCTCAGATAACAAATGTATCACCGATGCATTGCCACAAAAGAAAAAAATAGAAGAAGAAAATGAGTCGTTATTAGTAACATACCAACATTGAAACCAAAACACGTAAAAAATAACACAATTGATTCTATTAGATGATCATTAACTGATGTTGGTGAAAATTCTATCATCCACACGTCCATTGTTCAGCAAGTTGAAAGGGATGTTGGCTACTGATATATGTATATCTGGATTCTCCCATAAAATGACCGTTAAATACTATAGATATAAATAAAATTGGAGTCTCGGTTTGTAATATTGATACAACCGCTTTTTGCTATATGCATATAAATATACATACGGTACATACACCAAAATGACATATTTTAAAATTTTTGTATGTCTGTTTGTTCTGGCTTATCTTTGAAATGGCTGGACCGATATTGGCGAGACTTTTATAGGCAGGTAGCTGATGTAATAAGGTGTAATTTAGGCCACCAAAAGTAAAGTAAAACATTTTTTGTTAAATTCCGCACGGATGAAGTCGCGGCCACAGCTTGTCTATCGTAAAAGTAACTCTTCGATAGTCGTAGCAAGACTATGAATAAAACGTGGTTAATACAGTTGAATGACTCGTGTTTTGAATTTCATTAGCCTCGATTATCAGAATTCATTTTATCATAGCAGTCACTCAGTAATGTATTTTACAAGTTACTTTTTATCTTTAAACTTATCTAATCTACTCACATCTATGCCTAGTCTCTGGAGCCGCAACGCGAAGGGATCTTGGTTGGAGTACGTGAACCACATATCTCTCAAATCATCCTCATTCAATCTGGGTTCCGCATCTTCGTCCTCGTACTGCAGCGGCACTCCGAACCGCACTTCAGCGCAGCGCTCGAACTGAGGCCAGTTGTGGAAGCAAAGGGCCCTGCTCGTAATTTGAGTCACTTCCAACCTGGAATATGGAATGACAACTCATTACTACATCACATATTATGGGCATGATTTTTTACTTGATAAAAAAAAAGTAGAATTGTAAGTAAATTATGATCAAATTAATATTTGGAAGTAATTTACTGTTGAAGTATAGCAATGTTATCTCATCTATGTGGGTTTTATATATTTTATGTTAGTTTATAATAAGAACGTTATTTAAAATTTTAATATATTTCAATAATAAAAAAATAACTAGATCGATGTTAAAGAGAAGTTAGGGAAAAATATGTATTAAAATATTAAACGAAATGTAAAGTGTTAGAAATATTAAATAAATTTGGTGGGAAGAAGGAAATGAATATTTTATTGACTCCGCAATAATAAATAAAGTGTATAACATTTACCAATGCCTATGAACATTGGAAAGATGGAGTTAAATGTATTGAAGACAAACATACACTCACAAGCGGTGATAGAATTAGCAATGACGAAATCCATAAAGAAAAAAGAAATACCGATCTTTTGGGAATGAAACTGTTGACGACACCAAAACAAAAGAAAGCGAACACCCTTCGAGCAAGTGGACTGATGTTCCAAAAAAGATAGCACATGTATTCTGTTTAGAAAAGTCCATATAGTTCGGAGTGTCGCCAATTAAGGCAAGCCTATTATCAGAAGTAGGCTTGAAAAGATCTGTGATGGTGATGCAGAAACAGACACAAAAGAAAACATAATGCAAGCTATTTAAAAAAATATCGTTAGAGCTGTAACCGTATAAAACTCCATTGGTCAATAATCGATAACTTTTATCGGACTATCATCAAGATGATAACAATTCATCGAAAATAACATCGTAAAGATTATATTTGCTCTGAATTATGTTTGAATTTAAATTTACTGCGTCCACAAACAACTGTTATTACGGCCAAATTAAATCCATTTCTTAAACACAACTTAATTTGTAAACATTGTTAATGCTTATTGTTGGATTGCAATACGATGACAGTTATTATATTTATTCAACTAAAATCAGGAAGATATTTGTGAAAAGTCATAATGAGTACGTGACGATAACTTAGAGAGTAATGCACATGTAACGTGTTACATAAAAATCTTTTTAAGTATAGTCCGTTATAAGACTGGAGGTTGTTTCAGATAAATTTTTAATTAATTTATGTAAAGTGGTCGCTGAACACGTGCTGGTGTCTGAGAACTCAACGGTATATGACGTAAGGGTAGTTACGAGTTATGTAATAGTTGCCGCACACATGTTCAATTTAACTACTACTACTGGCTGTCATTTTCTGAATTGTACTTTAATAGCCAACAAACAATTTATATATAGACTTTAGTTAATTGGAATAACTTTTATCCACTGTAAAGGATAATTCATAATTTCCAACCAATGTCAATAAATAATGTAGTATAATATCCAATAAAATAAATGGAAAATATGTTCATTAGATATTGATCATACTATAGCGAAGGTAAATAAATTGAGGGAAAACATGTAATTGTAAATATCATTCTAATTTACTCAAGAATTAAATCAGTTTGTTTTCGCTTAGAATGGGCAAACGCCTAAAGGATAAGAACTTTTTTGAAAAACAGTGGATTCAACTAACAGGGATACAAAATCTGCAAATGCAGCTGTAACAAAATAAATTCTGGTCTAACTCATCATGAACCATGTATGTTGAAAACATGTCCCTTGTCTTTCGAGCACATCTATCAGGATTTCTGAAAACCTTCACCTACACTACTCGACAACAAACAGACGCACAAGCGTGCAGCGCTGTAAACATTCCAAAGTTACTTAGTAATGAATTTGTATAAATAAAAACAGATTCTGATGAGTCACGAGCGACCCAAAAGAACGAGAGCAGCGATAGGAAAATTCTTTGTATGCAAAGCGAAATACATGAATTGGAATTCGGCCAAGTATATTCAGAGCCAGTGAGGAAAATACTGCATGAATAGACTGACGAACACTTGACGATCCTACGTAGATAGCGCAGTCTATTCTTAATTGACTTCAGTGCTATCTGCATTAGGGATCGACCAATTCGTGTTTGCCATTTTTAGATTTGAGAAACATGTTTTGCGTTTCTTCCACGCGGAGTTTAATAGCGTTTACGAGTACCATTAAATTGTCGTTCAAAAAGTCAATGCAGTTGTAGATAACACTACTAATCCAGGTATACACATATCTCAATGCACAACGTATGTATACTGAAAATAAAGTTTTAAAGAAAGATATCAAATATGATCTTTAAAAAACAATACTAAGAGATTCATTTCCGCATTTTCTGGACACTAAAAGTAAATAAATAAAGTAAAAGTATTACGTACGATTAAAACTAACATTGTAAATAGAACAGACGCAGGTCAGACTACTGAACCGACGCAAGCTTAGGAAATCGCGTCTAACGATTACACGCCGGCTTGTAATGAACATTGTGCATCTGTAATCAAGGGTTCGTTGACTCTTATCAAGAATAGATCAACATTCAAGTTTCTAATATCAACGTCCCTAAAATAGACAGAACTTAATGTGACTCCATCAACAGTGTAACTAGTATCGGTATTAAATGATTTTGTCATACCTTACTTTATCGACTTCGAAAAATTTGAGGAAGAAATTAATAGATTTATTTTTGAGGATACCGTAAAAGACAACATGGTTAAATTGTATTGAATATACGTGTTAAAGTTTAAAAAATATTCCGTGGAGAGGCATTATAACTATGTGTCTGTTGTCTCATGCGACAACAAGACCACAACCACGCGACATTAGAACGACGACTACGTTGACTACTGACAACGTCGCAGCTGCAACGCAACGACAAGCGACAGACGATGTCGCTTTTGTATTTAACTATAATTCTTCTACAACTAACGCATATAGACATAACAAAAACAGTTTTATGGTTGCAATAACATGATGTCCATGTTTTATATGGGCAAGATTGAATAGTCGATACAAAAAATGTGTTTGATTTTGGAAAAGTGTAGCTTAAATTGTAGAAAAGAATGCAAAGGCAACTTACCTAAAAACATAGCAGCTACGGCGGTCTAACTTTGTATTTATGTTCATTATACCTTTAACTAGGAATAGATTAAATTACTTTGCTATTTGAGACGGATTCTGCGACTAGACCCTAGACTAAAACCGCTAAATGCAATTGATATACATTTTAAAACAGTTTATTTATTCACTATCTATAATGAATCAATAGTTCCTTATCATAAGAACAAATTAGAGCTCGAAAATGTTACAACGACTCCATTTAGTAATTTAATTATTTTAATATATTTCATTGCCAGTCTTATGATCAGTATTTACAACATTTTGTGGTGCGATATGTTTGATTTCACTCGTGCAGGTCTCAACTGGTGCCACCGTCTCCGGATATTGAAGTGCAGTGAAAACAAACGGGTGGCTAACCCTCATACAAGCTTTTCTTCTGTGAACTTGACGGGCTTCTTTGAAACCTCCATCGCATTATCGGATTTGGGCACGCTTCCTACCCTCGCTGTCGCCTCATTGTTGTTATCATTATCCTTCTTTGATTCTGTTAACGTTATTTTTGTTTCCTTATTTGCAGGTTTTACACCATTATTATTATCCATGAGCGGTTGTATTGGCAGGTTTAAATCTGACTTCTTAGTAGCTACGGCTACAGTCTGTGCCGAATATGACGCTCTGTTCTCTGAACCATTCTTGTTCTGTATTTGCGGATAGTGATGTAATATTGCGGTAGTATTAAACGTTATTTTACCGTACTTCACATACTCAGAAGGCCGCTTACTTTTGTCACTTGTACTGGGGTCCATTTTGTAGTCCGCACTATCACTAGCTACATTCCTTAACCTAACATTCGTAACCGGAGTCTCCGCTGAGATTCCCTCGATTACATCTTTTGTATCTTCTAATATATCTAATGCAACTTTTCTACTTTTCTTTATACTCTCCATATACTTATTATAGAGATTCATATCAGTAGTAATATTTTGTTTCAATGGCAACGAGTTTGGCAATTTTTTCTGAGGTTTCTCCTCAGCCGTGTATCACAATTGTTTTGGATTATAAATTTGGCTTTTGTGATCGGTGGATTCTGATTTTGCCGCGGCGTTATCACGCGCGGCGTGTGTTAGCTATGTCTGAGACTGCACCATTGATATGCTGGTGGTCTCGGTGACGATGGTGGGGGCTGCAAATTCTTCTCCAGTTGAATCATAGATAGGTAACTCGCAACACAACATGCACTTGAGAAACTTAGGTACTTCAACGTAAAACGCCGGCGGGATCGGTATCAAAGGTGACGTCGACGCCTTATAATATAAATAATCTGGGTTATCTCTGTACTTTTCGTCCGCCGATCGTTCCAGCAACGGAATACCAGATAAGAACAGTATTATTGCCGTCGTGAACAAAGGCGATAACACTGCAATATATTCAATACCTTCAATAATATTCAAGGCTATAATGAAAATGCCCCACCACAGGACTATTTCACCGAAATAGTTCGGATGTCTGGAGAGGGCCCACAGTCCATCGTTGCACCACTTTCCTTGATTAGCGGGCTCTTGACGAAAAGCGAACTTTTGAAGGTCAGCATAAGTCTCGATCAGTAGACCTATAACGAAGACACCCGCGCCAGCCGAGTCCAGTGTCGTCATGGTTTTTGGCGACTTTGGATAGGAATGATGTGGCGAATTGATGATGATTACTGGAAGACTGACAACGTACACCCAAACGGCTTGGAATGTGTAGAACACGGCAAACCTTAGTGTGTTGCTCTTACGGTCCTCGAACTGCTTATCCCTGCCGATGTGGTAGATTCTGTATATGAGGTATCCGGACAGTCGCAGTCCCCACACGCACACGAACGCCGTGACCATCAGCTGTCTGCTGTCATAGTTTTTGAGGGTGCTGCCGCCTTGGCCCAAGAAGAACGTCAATAAAGCGATAATGATAAAGTTGGCACCTCCCGTGAAGTCTGTGACTTTGTCGCTCTGGGAAAGCGAAGCTATGGTGAAGAAGAGTATTTGCATGGCGACGGTCACCATGGCGCTCACCGCGAAGTTGTTCCTGTCTATGAAGGGCTCCATCTTTCACAGCTCGACACTAAATACTGGTGAACTTGGCATCAGGGTACACTGCCATCGATTCGCTGGTGTCGCATTGCCGCATTTTAACACTTATGTGTATCTCGTTAAGGTCCTCGAGGTGGGATTCGCGTCGTTCCCATTTCGCGCGAGGATTTGTCCGGATTCGTTTTATTTATTTTGTTGTTGGGGTTTACGGTTCGCGAACAACGCGGTGGGTGTATATTTTTTGTACGAAGCGTGGCACTGTAAGCTCGCCCGCACGGAAGCTTGCTACTAAAATAGCTTTGACGTTTTCGCCGCGCGTGTGCGGAGATTCCCCGCGCATGCGTGTAATGTGCGCAGAACTTACGCGACCTCTATCAAAATAGCTGAACTTAAGAGGTGCAATCATTTTGTTACAGCGTACCTGTTACAACGCACTGATCGACTTTGTAACAGTTGTACATGACGAGTTCTCTCGTGAAGTCAGGGAGGGACATCAGTAGCTGTCAAGCCCTTAGCTACAGGTTAATAATTAATTAATTGGATAGGAACATGAGTCCTTTGGCCGCTGACTCCTACAAGACGGTGGTAGTCAGCTAAACCGACTTCAACATCTTCAACTTTACTACCACGAGGCTTCGCTTGTCTTTTACAACACAATGAAAAATGGGGTCAGTAACGTAATAAATAAAAAGTTTTATAGATAACAGAAGTAGATACGTACCAGAAGATAAACTAAGTTAGGTTGTAACCCCACAAAAACAATACGCCCGCGTTTCTAACCATAAACTTATCCTAAACTATCATCTAAGCTAGTGTATACTCTTAGTCAGTTCTGCTCTCGTTTCATGCGAAATAGAATAAAAAAACGCCAACCGCTAAGACTCACAATTACCTCGTTACAACCGCATCGATATTGATTTCGTGTAAGTAAATCACTTGTAATGCGACAAGTGGCATAAAAACTGTTTATGTAACATTGAAGAGAAACAAGGAAACATCGGGTGCCGTTCAAGCATTAATGCCGCATTAGTGAACGCACTGGCGATATTATTGTCACACTGTTTATATTGTTTGTTGACGAGGGAAAGCCGATATATCACAGACATTTACAAGCGATATGAATTCACGAAGTGTTTTCATATCGTTGTTCTTGTAACGTGATTTATTACGTGGTAATTAAAAAACCTGAGGCTAAGGTTGTCTGGAGTAAGTGTTATTATAATTTTTATAATTCAATTAAGAACGGTTAAAAATCTTCATTCACGTGGGAAGTTTGTAAGTTTTCATTTTATTTTATTAATACAATTAAGGTCATTAAATTTATGGACTATTTTTTCAAAGACTAATTTAATACCAGATAAAGTTACTGAAACTAAATTAAAACAATCACGTGATGAGTTCTTCTGGTATTATAGTTTACATGAATTCGCATATCAATAACTATGATAACACATGACAACATAAAAAAAATATTAATTTAATCAAGGTATACATGACGTATCGCAAGGTCCCCTACACTGGGTTAGAATAAATAAACGCTAATACACCCATACCCCCGTAGTAGGATTTACCTGTATCACGGGAGGCATGGACAACACAAATAACACGTCACTAACACCCATGACCCGAGAACAAATATTTATCTGTCACATACATATCTGCCCCGGCCGGGAATCGAACCCAAGACCCCTCGCTTCGCAGGCAGGATCACTACCAATTAGTCTACGGGGCCGTCAATCCCCTACTACTGGGTACACCGCTCATCACCAAGAGCAAACTATTGAATTTTAATCAATATCACAATTTAAAATTTTAAACTTCACAAACAACTTATATGATAGCGTGTGTGTACGAATATGAACCATTACATATGCGTAGTGTCGGTCGCAGCTGTGTGACTGACGGTGTCGCATGGTGACGTCACGATGAGAAAAGATTCATACACTCGTTATTATATTAAAAATATATGACCACAGATTAATAATTAAGCCAATGTCAGTCGGGTCACTTCGGACTTATAATTTTAAATGAATTTGCGTCGTTGCGCGAGCGTCAGAGCGTGACGACTTGTGTGTCGCATTGGTAACCATACCGGATCGTCATCCAAAGGTTCCGTCACGGTATCCATGGCACAGGGAATCACATATAAATGTATAGATTTATACCTGTCTCACACTTATTTTTGATAAAGCATGTAATAGTCGACCTAAAGAAGACAGCGAGTATTTGCTGGATTCAGAAGGCTCAGGACCGGACTGAGTGGTGCAATAAAGGGAGCGTATGTCCAGCAGTGGACCTTTAAAGACTGATAGATAGATAGATAGTCGGCCAGATAATAACAAAAGTAATTTCAACCTCGATATAAATATAATCTATTAATTTGAATTTATATTCTTAGTTAAATTATATTATTAATATACCCGCTTTTATAAATGGGAATATTTTATTACCGTCATATTTTTTTTTACAATAATCATTTACCTACATTGTTAATTTATGATCATTCACCGATTTATTGCTATTGTATGTTAAAAAGCGAACATTGTCGAGGGGATTTATTTTATGATGATTTTTTTATGTGATAAGGATAGCAAATGAGCTTGCATTTGTTATAATTTTACTTAATTATTTCAATAAATTAAGTTTTCTAAAGTTTTAATTTTACTTATAGTACTAGTGTAGATTGGATTATGATCCGATAGCAGTGCAAGTAATCAAGTAAAAAAACTCCTCAGCAATGAACATTGTCACTAGTTCTTTTGGTTTATTCGTCGGGGGCGTCGATACATACTAATTAGATGCTACCCGCGGCTTCACATACGTGGAAAAGGAACGTCAATAAAGGTTGTCGTTTCGTTTCTATCATTGGTTGCTAGGCAACCTTTGGCTGAAATATACGTCATAATGGATATTCCCACAGAAATGAAACGTTTTTCATCATTAAAATTTAACCTTATGGCACTCTTCATTCTCCCAACTATCTCCACACCGACAATGTACGGTATAACGACGCTTCGTTGTGCCGTGAAAGAACAAACAAACAAAAACATATTTGCATTTACAATATTAGTACAGATTTACGTGAAAACACTTACGTTTTATTAAGTCCGGGGTCAATCTGGTTCGCTTCGATATACATGGTGGCCATGTCCGCCACTATTTGGCGGAATTCTTCCTCGATTAGCAGGAACTGGTCCAAGGTCACGCCTCCCAAGTTCAACGTAATGGTGAAGTCAGGGTAACCGATGGGCCTCGGCTCCGGTTCTATTATTCGCTGATCGGGCAGCGGCTCTGGAAACATAGGTCAGGTCATGTTAAGGGAATAACAATGGCATCCCGCAGGGCGGTTCTCGTATCCTCCACGATCTTTGTACATTACTTTAGCAACTTGTATTTTACATCGATGTTTCTGTAATATAGTTTTTTCTCTTTATATGGGTCAACAAACAGTACACAACAGAAATGATCGTACCTCCACCGTACAACCCGACGTACGGCGGGCATCCACCCTTACGTAGTGCACATCCCGGCGATTCGAACGAAAAAATTTGCGTCGTCGTTCCTTATGCGTACTGCTAAGGAATGGAATAGCTTGCCTGCGTCGGTGTTCCCTTCTGAGTATAATGTGGGAGTCTTCAAAAGGAGAGTGAATAG
>DWPA01003765.1:0-13660 GCA_018251375.1 Calpodes ethlius | reverse complement strand
AATTTAGTAGGAAAACACAATTATTCATGTTTAATTTAAATATTTTAATGACAGATTTAAAAAAAGGAACATTCGACTTATGATCATTACTATACAACTAGCAATATTTTAAAATAAAATTGTCAGTTGAATATTAAATTTAATATGGGGTATAATCGTAACAGAATTCCTAAAAATCTAGCACAACTAAGGACATAATTATATCACTTTTCCTTTTAGTCCTTATAATAATTATTAAAATTACGCAACAGACAAAAATAAAATCTTTAAGAGTAATAAATTTCTGTTTTCTAAGCGTTTTCAAATCACAAATCTGCAAAATTAAAGTTAGAGTTAACATATACTAATGTTAGTAACCTCAAAGTTACCCTTTCAATCATAAAATGATACCTGACGTCAACTTCTTTCAAGTGTTTCTTGCTATCATTATTATTTGCAATCTTGATTACACTAGTAACTTGGTACCCAAAATATTGAAGCAAATATTTTAATTAACATCCCTCACTAATACAGTAACATAAGGCTATATTCAGCTTCACACGATGATAACCATACACTGGACTATATCTCTGTACCTCACGAAATAGGACAATTAAATATATAAAAAACGTATCCAGTAGTCTCCAGCCCAAACTGCACCACTATAACCTTGTAACATATTACATACATTATTTATATTTTAATAGTATTGGCAATAAATATATCGAAGTATTATTTATAAAGTAATAATTTATAGTTTGATTTAGTTTTCTATCTAATCTGTGACTAAATCAATATTTAAAACCAAATGAGTATATACGAAAAGGGAAATCCCCAATAAAGATTTGGTATTGCCATTAATAATATTTTTATATTTTTCCACTTATTGGTGGAAAACATTAATACATTTAAAACACATTATTTTAACCTGATTTGCTTCCTTGAAACTCATCCCTAACAAATCTCAACTATTAAAGCTGTTTTTAGATATATTATGAACTAATGTTGTATAAGTATATATAATAATAAACCGTTCTTGCATCCCTTCGATTTACAATTTTTCTATAATGCACATTGTGATTATATTTTTCCATCTAAATCCAAATAAAATCGTTTTCCAACTTAAATAGTATCTTAAATCCATAATGTAATTTGCGAATAAAGATTTCCGCTAAATGCTTGATTTGTCGCAGTCGCGTTGTCAGACAATAATCCCAAAAATAATATATTTTCATTGATAATAAAGCACGCCTACGTTAAAATGTTCAATAAATATTCACTGTACAGATTGACCCTGTTACAGTTTCATTATGTACTGAAGTATGGTATGTATTTATATAAAAATATTTGGTTTCAGATAAAAATTAAATTTTTAAGAATATAAAAAAGTAATTTTTCATTAGTGTAGTCCAAATTATAAAATATAAGTAGTCCAAAAAATAACTGAGAAAATGTGAATTGGTTTCTATAATTATGCTATCACAAACAGCAGTGATATCTAAGTAGTGGTTTAAAAGTTGATCTTCCAAATGCGAGTGTGAGTGAAGTTAAGTGCGTATTAAAAATGAATTAGCACTTGCTTCGGACTAGGAAAACATTGTAAACATTGTAAAATTATAAAGTTGACCATTGATTATGACCCCCTAAAATTGTTAGAGGAGACTCAACACATACAGTACAGTACGGTACAGTCGTAACTTGTTCTGATGTTGGTCACATATCTATTTATATATCTATCAGCCTTTGTGCAATATATAATATTATTAGTCGGCCTCGTAGCCTAGTTGGTAGTGAATCTGCCTGTGAAGTAAGGGGTCCTGCAACCAACGTGTAATTTATGGTCAGACATAGAATTATTCCAGACATTACATATTAATAAAATATACAAAGATATATATAAAGACAAAGTCCACTTCCTACATTAAAATTTCACAAATATACAACAAAATAGTATTAGATTTATTACGTGAAATAATAGAAGGTTCGTATATTCTACTGAAACTATATTTAATACGGCGTAAGTATAAAAACTACCTACCTACCTACTCAACTCTCCATAAGATCAGATAAGAATATGATTAGTAATTTTGAAAACGAAATAGCTATGAATTTTGAAGATAAAAATTAAGCACATACCCTAATACAAACTTTAAATTAATATTTGTAACTTTGTTAAAACTATGGTAATTTGAATAACGTGTATTGTAACATTTGCGATATCAATTGCATATAAGTCATACACGGCATAAAGATTGCGCAGTTGAGTTTGTTGGGATTGAGTTGACACTTAAAGCGGAAACTTGAAAATTTTGCAAATTGAAATAATATAATTTTATCATGTTTTGTTTATTTGGCAGTGTTAAGTGAGCGTATTTGGTACATAGGTACTTTAAAAATAAGCAGCATGTTGTATTATCGTATGGTGAGTGTTGAGTTGAATCGAATGGTGATGTGTAGAATTATATTTACACGTGTTTTATGTTAGGAGAGGAGTTGTTTTAGTGTACATTCCCTACAAAAAAAATGAAGATCATTTTTATTCCGTTTAACCCATACTGCGCAGTGATGTTGAATAGGTTTTTCAAATTCATCATTTGTTTATGAATATAATTTTACGATTTAGAAATTCGTTTGTGAAATTGTTTAAAGTGCTCATTTTGATTAGATTTAATGTCCCCGTTGTTCCAGCGAAATGATTGTAGTTGGACACTACCCATGATTAATTTTAACCGAAGTCTTTCATGGCTATATAGGATTTGAAAGTTATTGAGTAATCGTCTATCACCTCATAAGTACTAAACCCTTAAACCCTTCATTGCGAGTGCCCTGACACGCACTTGACGTGTGCCGATGAAGTGTCTATTAAGTGTTTTTTCTGTTAATTTCCAGTTACATTGAGCAAGCTAGAGGACAACGGACTTTCTTACGGCGACGTATCATAAGGTAGGTGCAAAGCAATACCGCAAATGTTACTATAAATATGGTTTGTGTCGGGAATCAGTAAGAATGCGGATTTTTCCCTCTTCACTGGACGTGTTCGTGAGGTCACAATTATTTTGTCTGTTTGTGCGTAAATCATTGAACAGAATTAGATGTACAAAGAAAACCGTCAAGAACTACAAAAATTGTCCTTTAATTGGGCTAAACATTAATTTTACACAATGCTTGAAGTAAATTGAGTTAGGGGCTGTCCATAAATTACGTCACGCCAAGGTACCACAATGTGTCACTGGTGTGACAAGGGGTCACAAGGTGTCACAAGCTTAATGACGTCAAAAAATGTTAAAATTTAAAATACTGAATATGAAGGAGGGAGTCCAAAGTCCATAGACATAAGATGATTAAGTTTTGCATCTTTAAGCAACATAGTTAGTTGTTTATAGTTCTTACTATGCGTTTATTGTCTCTGTTGTCTAAATTTGACTTTATGTTGATCTTCCCAAGATTATTCAATAAATATAAGAAACAAAATAACTGTTTTTTTTTATTATTTTATATAGGTACATGCATAAAATTGAAAAATGTGTGATGTCACATCAAGGGAGAGAGGGTCCTGAAAGTGTGACAACGTGACAAAGCCGGGGATTGGTTAAAAAGTTCTGAAATTAGTGTGACGTAATTTACGGATTAATGGTTATAATGTTATGGGTATAAATGAGTGTGTATATTTTTAGGTTTGTATTTCAAAAGAGTTATCGCACGTTTATAATACGGTAAATCCCCGCAAGTCTAACTGACAACAATGTTTACAGTCGCATATTCACTTTGTTAAATATAATAGCTAGTGCATTCGTGATATCTACATGTAAGTAGGTACTGATTTTAATATCATTAGTGATAATCAACAAATTCCGATATGAAACAAAATAATGAGCATATGTTGCAGCCAATTGGTTAAAAGGCAATTTGATTGGACAGCCCTCTCATTCGTAGAACAATTAAACTCGACACGACGTTTTTGTCGAAACTTTACGACATTAAAATGTTCAATAAAGCGGCTAAGTTGTAAGCCATCCTAACATTGAGGGAATACATTTATTAGCGTCTTAATTAACGGTCTAGGTGTGTTACTAAACAGTGGCATGCGAAGTCTCTGGCAAATCTTATGCTATTAAGCAGTACGATATGTTACTTAGATCGACTAGGTTTGTAGGTTAGGTGGAACATAAACATTAATTAAACACGACCAACACGAACTGCCACGGAAAAAAATGAAATTAATTAGAATGACAGTGGCGCCAGCTGTTGAAAATTGGTCGCACTAACTAAGAAACCTTCGTGGGCTCATACACAACAATTTTCCTAAAGATCATCATATGATTGAATGTATCGTTAACGATTCTATAAAAGACATACAGACAAACATTCATTTTTATATATAACAGAAGAAGTGTAACTCTCAAGCTCTAATTGGCTTGCTACGATAACAAACTAGCAAACATTGATGAATAAAAAAAACTTAAAAATAAATATGAATACGCGCACCAAAGATCCGACGAGTTCTAAACGTCGTTGTGCCGTCGTCACGCCGCTAGCAGAATGTGCAAGCATTATTAATAAACGACTATTTTAACCACTTAGCTGCAACATACACATAACAATATAATATTCAACATAGTGATATTATTTTTACTAATGTTAAATTAATGATGGTTATTTATTATCATTTCAGTATCTTATCAGCTTATTAGGAGAGCGCTTGGCTGTCCCTTTCAATGGATTTATATACAGACAACGAAGAACCAGGTAGAATTAAATTATATTTTACATGATTCTAAATATGTAGGTAGTTTATTGTGTCCACTTTTTATTTTTTATTGGGTAGTATTGGTAGCTGTGCTAAACTTACAGAAGTTATAAATGTATCTATGCATATAGGTACGTAATGATTTTGTTACTAAGTATATATAACTCACCATACCAAGTTCTATAAAGCAAATACGCGTAAATGCAAGAACCGAATGGAAAACTTATTTTAAATGCAAGGATATAGCAATAGGTAAGTCCTAAAGCTTTTAATTTGTAATTACATATTAAATAAAAAAGTGTGCAGCACTCCAAATTGTTGTTACATCCCTAGTCAGTATCCAGCTTTGCTGAGTTGACTCAGCACCCTTATTCAGTTGAGCAGTGGACTTGAGTTTGGCCCATTCTGTTAACTCCGAAACTTAGATCAAAACGGTTGTCTCCCGACAAGAGCTCAATTCTTGTTATTTACAAAGAGTGAATTGAATCTTTTTTTAGCCAAACTTTTGAAATCTTCTTTCGAAGTATTTCCACGCTCGCCTATCTGTTTTCGTGGAGTTGTAAAGGTCGATTGTGCCAACAGCAACTGTACATTCAGAAGATAATATATTTTAACGAGACACTGCATCAGGCCACAAATTAAGTATTTATCAGATTCTTCTTCTCAAACAGGGTTAAAAATAGCTGTTTTAAGTCCTAGGAACTAAATGTGTTTTCAATTTGGAAGGTGGATTTTGTTAGGTAGTTTGTATAAACAAGTAATAGGCTGTATGAAAAAGCACCGGCCTCGACCCACGAAGGTTTATAAAAAGATAAAAAACGCGAAATTGCATTCCACTTTAGTTTGAAATTATTTTTATCTACATTTAAAACTAAAAATTTAATGTTTTTTCCTCAAATATTACTTTTAATCCTAAGTTGAACTAGGTTATTTTCTCATAGTAACAAAAAATTGTGTTTATCTCGGGAGCAATTAAATTTGAGTGATGTATTTTTAAATCCTACGATTAGGATTCTACTAAGTACAATATTATTTACTATCCAATACTTCGCTCCGCATTGGATTCTTAAATATATTGTCGCTTTTAAAATAATGATGTGCTCATTAATTAAACAAGGTATTTTTCGTTATTGACATTCAAACAAAGTTCTTAATTACATAATTTGTTTAATCAATACAATTTCAAAGAAAACAAAGAAGTAAAATAATTAGTTATAATAGCTAAGGTATTGCCGTTCTAATAATGCCATCTAATAATGAATTTGATAATATTTTTAAGGTTCGTCTCAACAGAGAGCTCGACGGTCCCGTAACCATTCCAATGCCACATGGAGAGAACGAGGTCAGTCGGCGCATCCGGCTACCGCTGAAACCCGACACAGACCGAACTTTAATGTTACTGGTAGGTAATACAGATATTACAGATGCGATAAGACGACAGGAATCTGACGTTGATGTTAATGGTTTAAAATATTATGAGTATTATACATCTGAACCTTAATTATTTACTTGTTTTAATTAGTCTTTATCATGACTGTTTGACGCCTAAGCGATAAAAAAATCATTCGTCTCTCCCCTGGAACAGAAGATGGATATAGATATAGTGGTTTATATACAGGAAATGTTGAAAGCAGTAGGGACATCTTCTCGTGTACATAATTTAAACAACTCTAGCCAAAAGAAAAACTCCATTTAAAATCCGACAGACTATTTTTATCATCATGAAAATATATTTTTTCAGTTGTTAACATGGCATGATCCCCATGGCTGTAATCATAGCGATCATCACCACCACACTGTCATACCTAAACCTATATTACTACTAATTGTCCAGTATTGTTCAGCACTTCGTAATTCAACAATGTCTGGGCTATTATTATCTCTCGTGTAATTACTGCCTCTGAGAATGTAATTCGACACCTCCTCCGATCTGGATACTAACAATTCAGACTACGGGGTTGTAATAATACTTTAACTAAACAAAAATATGTTAAGGTGTGATTCTCTCGAACGACAATTAATGTACAATGAAATCCGTGATCTTCGCATCGCTCTTTATGGCGGGTGGAAGTAATGGGACCCTGGATCTCCTGTAGAGCATTTTTCGAACTTTTGGATCAGTACTCGCGGTCAAAGTTCCGAGTCGCACCCTTGGCCCGACTGTTTTTAGAACTTTTTCATTGTAAGTTACTGCCGACAGACTTCACGCTGCCTGAACGGATTTGCCCTACCAGGTGTATTCACTACTTGCCGTGATGGAAGCTTAGCAAGGGTCGACCAGTAATCAGACCAGACTAGACTTTTCCATATAACGACCGGGCAGTCACGTGGCGTCACTGAAGACGCAGACGTCGCCTCCTCCCCCTCCCGGAGGGAACATTGATTGGCCACGTCAACTCGTTTTATGTATAAATACTATCAAGGGAATTAATCCTGGAACGGTAATTCAAAACCCTCTTGAGGGCACCCTCTACAGGGCTAGTGGTCGAATCTTAGGGCCTTGTTCTTATTCTACTTTGGGTCTTCGAGTCTCAAAGAGCTAACGTGCTGCTAAGGCTGCGGGTACTTCGCGGGGGCCATCAGCGAGGAAGCAGACGTCTTCAACGCCCACGACGGCAGCTTATGCAGGCTGAAAGATTTTCTATTTCGTTGATGCAGCAGCACGGAGGGATCTGGAACCGGCAGAAAGGGCAACTGTTTCAGCCTTTTTGTTGTGTAATTCTCTGTGGCGCACAAGGCAACTCGAATAGATGGCCGAGTCGGGCCCCGCCATATTTGACACACGTGGATTCTTCTCCAGTTCATTAGACGGTACTTTGTCCCCGCAATTCAAAGAATTCGGTTGGGAAAAGAGTTTAGGCGCTGCAAAGCTGATGTTAAACTCTTAGGCTCATAGGGATGCGGCGAAACCATGAAATCCATATGACAGAGAGTCGCCTTCTTTACCACACAGAGTGAGAGTAAATACTTGTTATATAGTTTTCGGTACTCGATTATGAGAAAACCTTGCGTAGGTTTTATAGCAAGTATTTACTCTCACTCTGTGTGGTAAAGAAGGCGACTCTCTCTCGACTTTTAAGCACGGAAACAATTTCTTATTTTACCAATTATTATTCGCAAAATAATTACTTAAGTTTTGGAAATGAGATCTGGGGAGCTGCCGAGTTCTGACCGATTTGAGTTCAGAACTTTTATATGTACTTATATGAAAGTCTCGTGAGAAACTTCGATGACGATTAAATTGTATAAGAAATAAACGACATATTCATAATATTTAAAAGAGCGTTTTAATTTATAATAAAAAACACGTGGACTATATTGTCTGTTTTAGGACACCCCCATGGTCAGCGTGTCTTTATTCGTGGTAGAAATACAAATCTGAATACAAGACAAGCAGGGAACTGGCGTTCCGGCCCCGGACGAAATGGTATGATTATCTAGTTATAACCTGTATCTACATTAATCTACACTTTTACAATAATATAATAAAGAGGAAAGATTTGTTTTTTTTGTACTTTTGTTTATAATGAATAGAATCGAAAACTAATGGACTGTTTAAAAAGCACCTCAATCATAGAATGCTCACATGTACAAACATGATCTTTTACACCCCTTACAACGTGTGTGTTGGTAAAATTATTGTTGGCAATTGATTGAATGTTCTATATAAATATTGCTTACAACTTTCAAGAACGTATAACATTTGCTGTACTAGGTACATGTCTAACTATTATTGTTATGTCGCTACTATATACTGTCTATACATTTATACCACGCTTTTAATTCACCTTTAAAAACATATTAAAATCTCCGGTAAAAACATAACGAATGATTATACTTAGTGTTAGTATCGATATTAGCTTTTATCCAAATTATTAACATCATGTTCAATATTGATTTAGAATCTGTAGATTACTTTTTAATTGTTCTCACGTACATCCCGTTGAAAAGATGTAATGAATTTTAAACGTTTTATGTACATAATAACATAAACATGCCTGAATGATTCATCCTCGCAGATTCAAACCTAACACTAGAAGTATTAGGCTTTATTAGGAATTATCGCCTCCAACTTGCATCGGCAACAAGCCAGAGTGGGTTGTTAATTATATATAAACAGATATTCAAAAATAAAAAATAATAGCGAGTTAAAATTAAAAACACGATAATTATAGATAAAACTTAACATTTAATATTTTTTCTTGTATTCACGTTTAATACTCGAGGATAGCCGAAAGTGGCCGATGACCGTCTTATGAGAAAATACTTCTATTTTTGTATACAATTTTGTATCAAAGATAATTAATTATAAAAGTTATGCACCCTAAGAAACGTGCCTAAGTTTCGCTTGCATCATATAACACATATTTTGGCTTTTAGATTGTTTAGAATCTAGATTGGTCTAAATTTCAATCATCATCTATAATCATTAATGTTACTTTCAGTTACTTCCCAGAACACTAATGACGGGAGTGGTACAAGTACAATAGGAGAATACTTTAATAGACACCGTGGCCGAACGAATGGAAACGTAGGCCAAGTTCCAACGTACAACAGAAACAATAATAATCATAATGAACGCAACGGACTTACAAGAAGCATGTCACAGCAAAACTTGGACAAAGAGTCTAATGAACCAACACGTAGAGTAAGACATGTTGGATTTAAATTTATACTAGATTTATCTCAAATGGATAGCAAAGAAGTCATTACATCGATCAATGAAAGAAAAGAAGGCTTTTTACATCTTCTGCAGTCCCCTATAGAAAAACCAGATTTATATGTTTTGATTGTGAAAGTGATAAAAATAGTGTGCAGTTCCTCATTCGAACAGTTAAAATCGAATTTGTTATTAGATGTTTGCAATTCACAATTCATTAATAACATCCGGAACTATCTGATGGATTTACCCTATATGGAAAGACAATCTTTAAATCCAATGTACTGGGGAAAACAAAATGAATTTTGGGATAATTTCATAACTTTTTGTGAATACATTATATATACATTTCCATCGACTGCACTAAACAAATGTAGGTCATTAATTGAGGGCACGACGAAATGTTGTTTAGAAGGATTGAAGGAGAGACACGGGTTCAACTTACCCCAGGAGAGTATTGCTAAACTTGAAAATCTGCGAAAGAAACTTACCATGCACGAAGAACAGAAAAAGGTATGTAATTTCTTCTAAATTGGGAGGCTGGGTCTCCAATTTTTATTTGCATTTATATATTTATTAACTAGTGCTAGTACCCTATAGTAAGTAAGATATTTTGGGTTTTGAGACAAAGACCAACTTCTCCTGTATCACGAGGTTCACAACAATAAACGAGGTTCTAGCGCTAGGTCTCTCTCGATCGAAGTCGTTGGGGTTTGGTATCAGTCAATGAAATTTCAACGGCATAGAATTAACCCGCCTGGCAAGCTTCCGACCTCCTAAATTTAATTTTGAAATGGTTTTTTAAGTGTTTCTTTTGCATTGAATTGTAAATAAAATGTGAACCGCTTCTTTTTTGGTGGGAACAGCATCGGGGATGCCTTTACTGACCTCCATAAGCGGTAGATATTTACTATTTGGTTTGTACGTTCCGTTGTCTACTAAGAAAAAACCTTTCAGCTCGTCGTTGAACCAGAAAAGAAGGTGTTTCACGACGTTGCAAGTGAACCGCCAGAGAATTTTAGACAACTCAGCATTCTCCCCCAGAAGGAAGATTTATTAGACCGACGCCCTTACTTGAGGCCTAATATTGTTAACGGTGGTTATGTGGACATCGAACATTACCTTGACGTCCAGTTCAGGTTGCTCCGCGAGGATTGTTTTGGTCCTCTTCGGGACGGTATACGTAAGTTTTCTCTGGACATTTTTATTGCTGTATATTGTCTAACTAAACCTAACACAAAAATATATTTTTTAGTTACTTTGTTCTTCGAAAATAGGGACTAAAACAGAAAAATTTAACCCTGTAGATAAAAGAGATCAATCATACACATTGAACAAGTTACAGGCTATATGATAAAACCGTCCGTGAGCTAGGTTTAAAAAATGTTTGTGCAACAATAAAAACCATACGTATTTCATCATCGTAATTTTATAGTCAAAATTGAATTTTACTTAAGTAATATTACTATATTATATCATATATCCCATGTTTTATTTAGATTTATGAAATATGAATTTGTTTACCTGAAGGTTCACTATTGTTATTGTTACACTATTGTTATCTTTAAGTTATACTTAATTATTTTTTCTTACACGGCGATGATAATACGTGTAGGATCCACTGCAGGACTATTTTTAGCTCGAGTACTTTGAATCCCTGGTTACGCTCAGGATTCTACTTTAGAATCCATGATTGTGCTTGAAGTTTTAACTCTAAAATTCTATACTTCGCTCCGGACTAAAAAAACATTCGCGTTGAAACGAAGAAAACAAATAATTGTTTTGATACCTAGGTAAACAATTTACTATGCATAATAAACCGAAATACTCGTGGAAACTCGTATGAATTAATGAATTTGAATTTGAAATGTAAATGATCAGTCACTTCTGGACATTTTCGTTTTCTATGCATGTTTTATATTTAAAAGTAAAACTACTTTTTAAGGAGTAGTCACTAAAACTAAAGTCGGAAATAATTTTCAGATCAATTTTTAGAAGAACCTACTAAGAAAAAGTTTGATAATATTCGGTAAGTCCAAACTTACATCAAATATGTTAAAACTATTGCAGGACTGGTAATGAACATTATTAAACTATGAATAACAATCTATTCGAAAGGATCAAGTTAGTTCCTCGCAAATAGGGAGTTGAATTGATTTGAATAGAATGTGGTTATTACAAGTAAACGTCCCCATCCCTAAGGAGATCCACCATACACATTGTATGAACAGGCTGGATGATGAAGGAGATCGTGCGCGAGACATATGGTGTACTTATATCTTTCTCATAGAGGTTATTAAACAACATTATTTTAAACTCCAGTGACATATTTTGATTCTCACGCTGTGCTCAGGATTCTTCTTTACAATCCTACGTAGTTGTTTGCTCCCTTGATATACAATTTACTGTTTTAGGATTTTCCGAAATGTAAAATTCATCCATCCGTATACATCAAAACAAAAACTTGGTGCTGTCGTGCAAGTAGATGAAAAATCAAGGAAGAGGTTTAAGAATATAAAGTGGGCTCACAGCAAGCGTTTTATATATGGCTCTCTCGTATTGTTCACCAAGGACAATTGCAAGTCTTTTATAATAGCAACCATCCTTGATAGAGACGTGAAATATTTAATGGAGGGGAAGGTAAATGAGATTTTATGCTACATTTAAATCATCGTATATATTCAATATATGAATAGTCGACTAAGGAGCAGATGTGGTATTAATGGAACGTGGTCACCGTTACACATGGACATTTAAAATACCTCTTACAAGCAGGTAAGGGATCGTCAACTCGTTTATTGGTTAGTCACATAAAAGTGAATCAAAGGTACCACCGAGATATTAAGCCAGCTAAGAAATGCCCTGCCCATCAAGTTCTCTCCGAAACTGCCACCAACTGAATTTTAAATCATTATTCTCGAAGGAGTTTGGAAGTACCCTTTACGTCGATGATGTCCATGGTGGATGTTGGACCATATGTCACTGTGGAGTTTGTACTTTGTCTTTCTTGGTACTTTCATTTCAGCGTATACGATTTCTAGAGTATAGTGCTGAGAATTATTTTTCTGTATAATTAAAAAAGTTACAAGTACCCGCGTTACTTTCAAATCGTAATGTCATTAAACTACGATTAATATACCAAGAAATTAAATAGTATGTTACAGTAATAATTACTCATTTTATTCTTATTTACAGATATCCATTTCATTAGTAGACGAGAGTGAAATAGATAATAGTATATACTTATCTAATGAAACATATACTATGATAGAAAGTGAAGTATATTTTGAACCATATTTTCACATACTCAAAGTTCTCCAGGATCCGAAATTTCCTGAAGATATTGCAATGAGTAAATATATTGTGAAGGTGGAAGTAAGTTTCTCTCTGGTCTGCGACTTATAAAACTAGTCCATAATAATATTGTTACATTTTTGTTATGCGATCCATCATCGTTCTCGGTAGTAGGAAGCAAAGTAGAAGTATATTTGGAGATTTCATATAAGAATGTGATCGTTTGTTTAACTTTTATTAACTGGTCATTTCTTGAGAAATGTGAATGTTGATTAGTAATTATTATGGAATAACTATAGATAAGTTATAAAATATATGAACTCTGATTTATGTAAGGGGCAAAATCATATTTTCATATTATTTTTAATATTATCGAATTATTTTCTATTTCCTAGAGCAATAGTATTCCTTATATGTTTTAGCCCGAACCGCATCATCCATCTTACCTAACTGAAACCTCACATTTTAAAATACAAACAGAAAATTCACCAAGCTTTATATTTAATGTTTTAAATGAGAATACCTGGCCAACCAGTGAAAATATGGGATTGAACGAAAGTCAATATGAAGCTTTTCGCTTAGCGCTTACTCATGAGTTTGCAGTTATTCAAGGACCTCCAGGAACTGGAAAAACATTTCTCGGTGTTAAAGTTGCTAGGACGTTGATAGAAAATATTTCAACGTCGGGTGGACACCTTTTACTTTTGATATGTTACACTAATCACGCCCTCGACCAGTTCTTGGAAGCTATTACACCGATAACAAAATCAATCGTAAGAATCGGTGGACAGTCGCGCAATAAGGCAATGGAAGAGTTTACCTTGAACAATATTCGACGCAATAGTTCAAAAATACCACATAAAACGAATAAATTTTTTTTTGAACAAAGAGCGCATTTAAGAAGTTTGATTGCTTCATTAAACTTGGCACAAGAACAAATCGAAACCATGAACAATGGTGTTCTTTCCTATAAGTGTATT